>JAXCHO010000762.1:0-26732 GCA_036630365.1 Acanthiza pusilla
TGGATTGGGGTCAGGATTTGGGATTTGGGGGTCACCGCCTGATCCGCCACGATCCTGAGGTTCGGGAATTTTTTTGGAATTTATGGGAATTTTTTGGGAATTTTTGGGAATTTTTTGGGATTTTTGGGAATCTTCGGAAATTGCTGTCAGGGATTGTTGGTAATGGGGTTGGGAATGGGGAATGGGATTGGGAATTATGGGAATTATGGGAATTATGGGAATTATGGGAATTATGGGAATTATGGGAATTATGGGAATGGGATTGGGATTGGGAATGGGATTGGGGTTGGGATGGGATTTGGGGCAGGAATTTGGGGTGAGGATTTGGGGTCAGAATTTTGGGGTTGGGACTTAGGGCAAGAGGTCAAGAATAGAATTGGGATTTGGGGCAGGAGGTCAGGAATGGGATCGGGATTTGGGGGTGGGATTTGGGGCTGGGATTTGGGGTTGGGATTTGGGGCTGGGATTTGGGGTTGGGATTTGGGGTTGGGATTTGGGGCAGGAGGTCAAGGATATGATTTGGATTTAGGATTGCGATTTAGGGTCAGCGTTTAGGGCAGGAGGTCAAGAATGGGACTGGGATTTAGGGTTGGGATTTAGGGTTGGGATTTAGGGTTGGGATTTAGGGCAAGAGGTCAGGGATGGGATTGGAATTTAGGGCAGGATTTAGGGTTGGGATTTAGGGCAGGAGGTCAGGGATAGGACTGGGATTTGGGGCTGGGATTTGGGGCAGGGATTTAGGGTCAGGATTTAGGGTCAGGATTTAGGGTCAGGAGGTCAGGGATAGAATTGGAATTTGGGGCAGGAGGTCAGGGATAGGACTGGGATTTAGGGTTGGGATTTAGGGCAGGATTTTGGGGTCAGGATTTAGGGCAGGAGGTCACAAATAAGATTGGGATTTAGGGCTGGAAGTCAAGGATGGGGATTTGGATTTAGGGTCAGGATTTGGTCAGGATTTAGGGCAGGATTTTGGGGTCAGGATTTTAGGGTAAGGAATTTAGGGCTGGGGTCACGAATAGGATGGGATTAGGGCAGGAGGTCAGGGATGGCACTGGGATTTAGGGTCAGGATTTAGGGTCAAGATTTAGGGCAGGAGGTCAGGGGTAGGGCAGGAATTTGGGGCAGGAGGTCACAAATAAGATTTGGATTTAGGCCTGGGATTTAGGGTCAGGATTTCGGGTCAGGATTTAGGGCAGGAGGTCAGGATGGGATTTGGATTTAGGGTCAGGATTTAGGGCTGGAGGTCAAGGATGGGATTTGGGTTAGGGCTGGGATTTAGGGTTGGGGGTCAGGAATAGGGCAGGGATTTGGGGTGGGAATGGGATGGGATTTGGGGCCAGGAGCTGGGTTGGGATTGGGATTGGGATTGGGGCAGGAGGTTAGGAATGGGATCGGGATTTAGGACTGGGATTTAGGGCTGGGATTTAGGGTCAGGATTTAGGGCAGGAGGTCAGGAATTTGGGGCGGGAATGGGATGGATTTGGGGCCAGGAGCTGGGGTTGGGATTGGGATTGGGATTTGGGGCAGGAGGTTAGGAATGGGATCGGGATTTAGGACTGGGATTTAGGGCTGGGATTTAGGGCTGGGATTTAGGGTCAGGATTTTGGGGTCAGGATTTAGGGCAGGAGGTCACAAATGGGATTGGCATTTAGGGCCGGGATTTAGGGTCAGGATTTAGGGCAAGAGGTCGGGGATGAGATTTGGATTTAGGGTCAGGAGGTCAGGAATAGGGCAGGGATTTGGGGCAGGGATTTGGGGTTGGGATTTGGGACAAAGGGTCAGGGCTGGAGCTGGGATTTAGGGCAGGAGGTCAGGGATAGGATTGGGATTTAGGGTCAGGATTTTGGGAAGGAAGTCAAGGATGGGACTGGAATTTAGGGTCAGGATTTAGGGCCAGGATTTAGGGCCAGGATTTACAGCAGGAGGTCAGGAATAGGATTTGGATTTAGGGTCAGATTTAGGGCTGGAGGTCAGGAATGGGGCAGGGATTTGGGGCAGGAATGGGATGGGAATGGACAGGAATTTGGGGTCAGGATTTGGGGTCAGGGATTTGGGACAAAGGGTCAGGGCTAGGGCAGGATTTAGGGCAGGAGGTCAGGAATGGAACTGGGATTCGGGTCAGGGATTTAGGGTCAGGATTTGGGACAGGGATTTGGGGCAGGGATTTGGGGCAGGGATTTGGGGTCAGGATTTGGGGCAGGATTTGGGGTCAAGATTTGGGGACAGGATTTGGGGTCAGGATTTAGGTCAGGATTTGGGGTCAAGATTTGGGGACAGGATTTTGGGTCAGGATTTGGGACAGGATTTGGGGCAGGGATTTGGGACAAAGGGTCGGGGGCTGGAGCTGAGATTTAGGGCAGGAGGTCAGGGATGGCACTGGGATTTAGGATTGGGATTTAGGGTCAGGATTTAGGGTTAGGATTTGGGGCAGGAATGGGATGGGAATGGGGCAGGGATGTGGGGCAGGAATGGGGTCAGGATTTAGGGCAGGAGGTCAGGAATGGGATTTGGATTTGGGGTTGGGAATTTGGCAAAAAATCCCAAAAAATTCCCCAAAAATCCTCAAATCCCACTCCAAAACCCTCCCCAAAAAATGCCCCAAAAGATCCCAAAATCCCACCGCAAACAATCCCCCGAAGAATTGTAAAATTCCACCCCAAACAATCCCCCCAAAAATGGCAAAATCCCTCGAAATCCCCTCAAAAAATACAAAAAAAACCCACACAAAAATTCCCTAAATCTCACCCCAAAATCGCTCCCAAAAAAAACCCCAAAAACCCACCAAAAAATCCCCCAAAAAAATCACAAAAATCCCACCCAAAAATTGCCAGGAAAGACCCCAAAAAATCTCGAAACCTCATCAAAAAATCCCCCAAAAATGCCCCAAAAAATCCCCAAAAAATCCCCAAAAAATCCCAAATCTCACCCCTCACCCCTCAGACATTTCCCCCTGATATTTCCCTGATTTTTTTCCCAATTTTTCCATCCCAAACCCCCAAAAAATCCCTCCAAAAAAATCCCCCAAAAAACCCTTCAAAATTCCAAAACAAATCCCAAAACCCCCAAAAATTCCCCAAAAAACCCCCAAAAAATCCCAAATCTCACCCCTCACCCTCAGCCTTTTTCCCTTGATTTTTCCCAGATTTTTCCCCGATTTTTTTCCCGAATTTTCCCAAATTCCGTCCCTCCCGAACCCCCAGGGCTCCCCCGTTGGTCCAGCTCGGTTGCCATAGCAACGCAGATGCTGCCGGGCTGCCTGGGGTTGCCATGGCAACGGCTCCAGGCTCTTTTTGGTTTTTTTTTTTTTTGTTTTTTTCTCCTTTTTTTCTGGAGTTTTCTGTGCCCTGAATTATTCATGGATTGGGGAAAAAAATTGGGGAAAAGGTGAAATTTGGTATTTTTTGGGGATTTTTCTTTTAATTTTTTGAGTTTTTTTTTTTATTTTTTGAGGATTTTTTTTTGTATTTTTGGGGAATTTTTTTGGGGATTTTTTTGGGGGTTTCTTTGGGTTTTTTGGGGATTTTTTTAGAATTTTTTGGGATTTCTTGGGGTTTTTTGAGGTTTTTTTGGGGATTTTGGGGACTTTTTGGGATTATTTGGGGATTTTGGGGATATTTGTAGTTTTTTTCGGGGGGGATTTTTTTTTTGTTTTTGGGGGGATTTTTGGGGCCATTTTGGGATTTTTTGGGGCCATTTTTTGTAGTCATTTTGGGATTTTTTTAGGACCATTTTAGAATTTCTTTTTTGTTGCCATTTTGGAATTTTTTTGGGACCATTTTAGAATTTCTTTTGGGGCCATTTTGGGATTTTTTGGGCCCATTTTTGGGATTTTTTTGGGTCCATTTTTTGTTCTCATTTTTGAATTTTTGGGTGATTTTTTGGGGCCATTTTGGGATTTGTTTGTTTCCATTTTGGGATTTTTTGTTGCCATTTTGGGATTTTTGGGCCAATTTTCTGGGGCCATTTTGGTTTCTTTTGGGGCCATTTTGGGTTTCTTTTGGGTCCATTTTTTTGGGATTTTTTTTCTTATTTTTGGGGACATTTTGGGACTTTTGGGGCCATTTTTTGGGGGTAATTTCTGATTTTTTGGGGGTAATTTTTGGGATTTTTGGGGCCATTTTGGGGCCATTTTTGGAGATCATTTTGGGATTTTTTTTGGGCTATTTTAGAATATTTGGGACCATTTTGGGGCCATTTTTTGGGGTCATTTTGGGAATTTTTGGGGCCATTTTGGGGCCATTTTGGATTTTTTTGGGGCCATTTTTTGGGACCATTTTGGTTCATTTTGGGGCCATTTTTTGGGGGTAATTTTCGGATTTTTTGGGACCATTTTGGGTTTCTTTTGGGGCCATTTTGGGATTTTTGGGTTTATTTTTTTGTTGCCATTTTGGGATTTTTGGGGCAATTTTCTGGGCCATTTTGGGTTTCTTTTGGGGCCATTTGGGATTTTTTTTGGGTCCATTTTTTAGAGCCATTTTGGGATTTTTTTGGGGCCATTTTGGGATTTCTTGGGATTTTTTTTTGGGACCATTTTTGGGGCTAATTTTCAGACTTTTTGGGGTTAATTTTCAGATTTTTTTGGCTAATTCTGTGATTTTTTCAGCATTTCCCACGGCGATTTCGACCCAGAACTGCTCCAAACTGGTTCCAACTGCTCCAAACTGGTTCCAAACTGGGATTTTTCCATTTTTTTTCCGCAGTGTGACCCAGGCCAGGCCACCAAGTTCCTGTACGAGCTGCTCTACAATGATCCCATCAAGATCATCCTCATGCCAGGCTGCAGCAGCGTCTCCACCCTCGTGGCCGAGGCCGCCAGGATGTGGAATCTTATCGTGGTGAGGAATTCGGGAAATTTCGGGAATTTTCTGGAATTTTTTTGGTGTTTCTACGATTTTTTTTCGGATTTTTTATGATTTTTTTCGGATTTTTTACGATTTTTTTCTGATTTTTAATTTAATATTTAAGCACTTTTAACGTGTTTTAGAAAATTTTTATTTATTATTATTTGGGAATCATTGAGGAATTTTTTTGGAATTTTTGGACAATTTTTCAGAATTTTTGGGGAATTTTTTGGGGATTTTTTTGGGGCTTTTTTTGCATTTTGGCTATTTCCCATGCAGCGTCTCCACCCTCGTGGCCGAGGCCGCCAGGATGTGGAACCTCATCGTGGTGAGGAATTCGGGAAATTTCGGGAATTTTCTGGAATTTTTTTGGTGTTTCTAACGATTTTTTTTTTATTTTTTATGATTTTTTTCTGATTTTTTCTGATTTTTTCTGATTTTTAATTAATATTTAAGCACTTTTAACGCGTTTTTTAAAAATTTTTATTTATTATTATTTGGGAATCATTGAGGAATTTTTTTGGAATTTTTGAACAATTTTCAGAATTTTTGGGGAATTTTTTGGGATTTTTTGGGGCTTTTTTTGCATTTTGGCTATTTCCCATGCAGTGTCTCCACCCTCGTGGCCGAGGCCGCCATGGATGTGGAACCTCATCGTGGTGAGGAATTCGGGAAATTTCGGGAATTTTCTGGAATTTTTGGGGTGTTTCTACGATTTTTTTTCGGATTTTTTTCGGATTTTTTGTGATTTTTTTCTGATTTTTTTTCTGATTTTTTGTTTAATTTTTAAGGAATTTTTTGAGAGCAACTTAAAATTTTTTGTTAATTTTTATTATTATTTGGGAATCATTTTGGAATTTTTTGGGTATTTCTTGGGGAATTTTTTGTTATTTATTTAGGATTTTTTACGAATTTTTTGTGATTTTTTATGTTTTTTTTCTGATTTTTTTAATTTAATTTTTAAGTATTTTTTAGTGTATTTTTTAAAAAATTCTTTGGGATTCATTTATTTTATTATTCGGGAATTTTTGGGCATTTTTGGGGAATTTTTTGAGAATTTTTCGGGAATTTTTTGGGGAATTTTTTGGAGGTTTTTCTTGGGATTTTGGAAATCCCACCCTCGTGGCCGAGGCCGCCAGGATGTGGAACCTCATCATGGTGAGGAATTTTGGGAATTTTTTGGGATTTTTTGGGATTTTTTTTTGGGAATTTTGGGGCTTTTTTTGGGAATTTTGCGATTTTATTTGGGTTTTTTATGATTTTTTTGCGAATTTTTTTTTTTTTATTTTTTAAATTCAATTTTTAAGGATTTTTTAAAGTGATTTTTAGGTTTTTTTATTATTATTATTTGGGGATAATTTGGGATTTTTTGGGGAATTTTTGAGGGTTTTTTTGGATTTTTTGGGGAATTTTGTGATTTATTTAGGATTTTTAATGAACTTTTTGTGGTTTTTTAAGGATTTTTTTCCGATTTTTTATTTAATTTTTAAGTATTTTTAAGTGTCTTTTGAAATTTCTTAAAATTATTATTTGGGAATCGTTGAGAGAATTTTTGGGGAATTTTTGGGGAATTTTTGCGATTTTTTTAGGATTTTTATGAATTTTTTTAGAATTTTTTTGAATTCGGGAATGGGAGGGGAGGTGGGGGAGGGGTTGGTCCTTCCTTTCCAGTCCATCCCAGTCCATCCCAGTCCATCCCAGTTCATCCCAGTCCATTCCAGTTCATCCCCAGTCCATCCCCAGTTCATCCCAGTCCATTCCCAGTCCATTCCCAGTCCATTCCCAGTCCATTCCAGTTCATCCCAATCCATTCCCAGTCCATCCCAGTCCCTCCCAGTTCATCCCAGTCCATCCCAGTCCATCCCAGTCCCTTCCAGTCCATTCCAATCCATTCCCAGACCATTCCAGTCCATTCCAAACCTCCAAAAATTCCAAAAAACTCCAATTTTCCCCAAAAAAACTCTGATTTTCCCCAAAAAGTCTCCCAATTTTCCCATTTTTCTCCCAAAATTCCCAAAATTTTTGGGGAATTCCCAGTCCATTCCCAGTCCTCCCAGTCCATCCCAGTCCATTCCCATCATTCCCAACCTCCAAAGACTCCAAAAAACCTCCGATTTTTCACCAAAAAAACTCCGATTTTCACCAAAAAAACCTCAGATTTTCACCAAAAACCTCCGATTTTCACCAAAAAAACTCCGATTTTCACCAAAAGACTCCGATTTTCACCAAAAATTCTGATTTTCTCCCCAAAATTCCCGAAATTCCCGAATTTTCCAGCTCTCCTACGGCTCCAGCTCCCCGGCTCTCTCCAACCGCCAGCGCTTCCCAGCATTCCCAGTCCATCCCAGTCCATCCCAGTCCATCCCAGTTCATCCCAGTCCATTCCCAATCCACTCCCAGTTCATCCCAGTCCCTCCCAGTCCATTCCCAGTCCATTCCCACTCCATCCCAGTCCATTCCCAGTCCATCCCAGTCCATTCCCAGTTCATCCCAGTTCATCCCAGTCCATTCCCAGTCCATCCCAGTCCATTCCCAGTCCATCCCAATCCATCCCAATCCATTCCCAGTCCCTCCCAGTCCATCCCAGTCCATTCCCATCATTCCAAACCTCCAAAAACTCAAAAAAACCTCCGATTTTCACCAAAAAAACTCCGATTTTCACCAAAAAATTCTGATTTTCTCCCCGAAATTCCCGAAATTCTCGAATTTTCCAGCTCTCCTACGGCTCCAGCTCCCCGGCTCTCTCCAACCGCCAGCGCTTCCCAGCATTCCCAGTCCCTCCCAGTCCATCCCAGTCCATTCCCGATCCATTCCCAGTCCATTCCAGTCCATTCCCAGTCCATCCCAGTCCATCCCCAGTTCATCCCAGTTCATCCCAGTCCATCCCATTCCATTCTCAATCCATTCCCAGTCCATCCCAGTCCACTCCCAGTTCATCCCAGTTCATCCCAGTTCATCCCAGTCCATTCCAGTCCATTCCCAATCCATTCCCAGTCCATTCCAGTCCATTCCCAATCCATTCCCAGTCCATTCCAGTCCATCCCAGTCCATTCCCAATCCATTCCAAGTCCATTCCAGTCCATTCCCAGTTCATCCCAGTCCACTCCCAGTTCATCCCAGTTGATCCCAGTCCATTCCCAATCCAATCCCAGTCCATCCCAGTCCATCCCAGTCCATTCCCAATCCATTCCCAGTCCATTCCAGTCCATCCCAGTCCATTCCCAATCCATTCCCAGTCCATCCCAGTCCACTCCCAGTTCATCCCAGTTGATCCCAGTCCATTCCCAATCCATTCCCAGTCCATTCCAGTCCATTCCCAGTTCATCCCAATCCATTCCCAGTTCATCCCAGTCCATTCCCAGTCCATCTCAGTCCATTCCCAGTTCATCCCAGTCCATTCCCAGTCCATCCCAGTCCATCCCCAGTTCATCCCAGTTCATCCCAGTCCATCCCATTCCATTCCCAATCCATTCCCAGTCCATTCCAGTCCATTCCCAGTCCATCCCAGTCCATCCCCAGTTCATCCCAGTTCATCCCAGTCCATCCCATTCCATTCTCAATCCATTCCCAGTCCATCCCAGTCCACTCCCAGTTCATCCCAGTTCATCCCAGTTCATCCAGTCCATTCCAGTCCATTCCCAATCCATTCCCAGTCCATCCCAGTCCACTCCCAGTTCATCCCAGTTCATCCCAGTTCATTCCAGTCCATTCCCAGTCCATTCCAGTCCATTCCCAATCCATTCCCAGTCCATTCCAGTCCATTCCCAGTCCATTCCAATCCATTCCCGGTCCATTCCAGTCCATTCCCAGTCCATCCCAGTCCATTCCCAATCCATTCCCAGTCCATCCCAGTCCATTCCCAATCCATTCCCAGTCCATCCCAGTCCATTCCCAGTTCATCCCAGTCCCTCCCAGTCCATTCCCAACCTCCAAAAACTCAAAAAAACCTCCAATTTTCACCAAAAAACCTCCGATTTTTCCCATTCCAAAGCCCCCAAACCTACCCAAACCCCTGAAAATCTCCTAATTTTCCCTTTTTTTTCCCAAAATTCCCGAAATTCTCGAATTTTCCAGCTCTCCTACGGCTCCAGCTCCCCGGCTCTCTCCAACTGCCAGCGCTTCCCAGCATTCCCAGTCCATCCCAGTCCATTCCCAGTCCATCCCAGTCCATTCCCAATCCACTCCCAGTTCATCCCAGTCCATTCCCAGTTCATCCCAGTTCATCCCAGTTCATCCCAGTCCATTCCCAGTCCATCCCAGTCCATTCCCAGTCCATCCCAATCCATCCCAATCCATTCCCAGTCCCTCCCAGTCCATCCCAGTCCATTCCCATCATTCCCAACCTCCAAAAACTCAAAAAACCTCCGATTTTCACCAAAAAAACTCTGATTTTCACCAAAAAAACCTCCGATTTTCACCAAAAAAACTCCGATTTTCACCAAAAATTCTGATTTTCTCCCCAAAATTCCGAAATTCCCGAATTTTCCAGCTCTCCTACGGCTCCAGCTCCCCGGCTCTGTCCAACCGCCACGGCTTCCCAGCATTCCCAGTCCTCCCAGTCCATCCCAGTCCATTCCCGATCCATTCCCAATCCATTCCAGTCCATTCCCAGTCCATCCCAGTCCATCCCCAGTTCATCCCAGTTCATCCCAGTCCATCCCATTCCATTCTCAATCCATTCCCAGTCCATCCCAGTCCACTCCCAGTTCATCCCAGTTCATCCCAGTTCATCCCAGTCCATTCCAGTCCATTCCCAATCCATTCCCAGTCCATTCCAGTCCATTCCAGTTCATCCCAGTCCATTCCCAGTCCATTCCCAGTTCATCCCAGTCCATTCCAGTCCATTCCCAGTTCATCCCAGTCCATCCCAGTCCATCCCCAGTTCATCCCAGTTCATCCCAGTCCATCCCATTCCATTCCCAATCCATTCCCAGTCCATCCCAGTCCACTCCCAGTTCATCCCAGTTCATCCCAGTCCATTCCCAGTCCATCCCAGTCCATTCCCAATCCATTCCCAGTCCATTCCAGTCCATTCCCAGTTCATCCCAGTCCATTCCCAGTTCATCCCAGTTCATCCCAGTTCATCCCAGTCCATTCCCAGTCCATCCCAGTCCATTCCCAGTTCATCCAGTTCATCCCAGTCCATTCCAGTCCATCCCAGTCCATTCCCAGTCCATCCCAATCCATCCCAATCCCATTCCCAGTCCCTCCAGTCCATCCAGTCCATTCCCATCATTCCAACCTCCAAAAACTCAAAAAAACCTCCGATTTTCACCAAAAAAACTCTGATTTTCACCAAAAAACCTCGATTTTCACCAAAAAAACTCCGATTTTCACCAAAAAAACTCCGATTTTCACCAAAAAAACTCCGATTTTCACCAAAAAATTCTGATTTTCTCCCCAAAATTCCCGAAATTCCCGAATTTTCCAGCTCTCCTACGGCTCCAGCTCCCCGGCTCTCTCCAACCGCCAGCGCTTCCCAGCATTCCCAGTTCATTCCCAATCCATTTCCAGTTCATCCCAGTCCATTCACAATCCATTCCCAGTCCATCCCAGTCCATTCCCAGTCCATCCCAGTCCATTCCCAGTTCATCCCAGTTCATCCCAGTCCATTCCCAGTCCATCCCATCCATTCCCAGTCCATCCCAATCCATCCCAATCCATTCCCAGTCCCTCCCAGTCCATCCCAGTCCATTCCCATCATTCCCAACCTCCAAAAACTCAAAAAACCTCCGATTTTCACCAAAAAACTCTGATTTTCACCAAAAAACTCCGATTTTCACCAAAAAAACTCCGATTTTCACAAAAAATTCTGATTTTCTCCCCGAAATTCCCGAAATTCTCGAATTTTCCAGCTCTCCTACGGCTCCAGCTCCCCGGCTCTCTCCAACCGCCAGCGCTTCCCGACGTTTTTCCGCACTCACCCCTCGGCGACGCTGCACAATCCCACGAGGGTTCAGCTCTTCAAGAAGTGGGGCTGGACCAAGATCGCCACCATCCAGCAGACCACGGAGGTCTTCACCTCGGTAGGGAATTGGGGAAATTTTTGGGGAATTTTTGGGAAATTTTGGGGAATTTTTGGGGAATTTTTTTGGAATTTTTTTCGATTTTTTTTCGATTTTTTTCGATTTTTTTCGAATTTCTTGGGATTTTTTTGAGGTATTTTTTGGGTGATCGCCATCATCCAGCAGACCACGGAGGTCTTCACCTCGGTAGGGAATTTTGGGAAATTTTTGGGAATTTTTGGGAATTTTTTGGGAATTTTTCGATTTTTTTCGATTTTTTTTTCGATTTTTTTCGGGTTTTTTTAATTTTTACGGAATTTATTTGGAATTTTTTTTGGGATGGTCTCACCACCACCCCCAGACCCATTTCCAGCACCCCCAGACCCATTTTGGACACCCCCAGACCCATTTTTTACCCATTTTTTGGGACCCCAGACCCATTTTGGACACCCCCAGACCCATTTCCGGCACCCCCAGACCCATTTCGGACCCCCCCAGACCCATTTCCGGCACCCCCAGACCCATTTTAGACCCCCCCAGACCCATTTCCGGCACCCCCAGACCCATTTCTGGCACCCCCAGACCCATTTCTGGCACCCCCAGACCCATTTCCGGCACCCCCAGACACGTTTTTTGCCCACCCAGACCCCATTTTGGGTACCCCCAGACCCATTTTTGATGTCCCCAATTGTTCTTGCTGCCCCCAGACCCATTTGGGACCAATTTTTGATGCCCCCAGACCCATTTTTGACTCATTTCTCTCCCCCAGACCCATTTGGGACACCCCAGATCCATTTTTAGTGTCCCCAAAGCATTTCTGGCACCCCCAGACCCATTTTTGGTGGCCCCAACTCATTTTTACCACCCCCAGGCCCATTTCTTCCCCATTTTTGGTGCCCCCAGACCCATTTTTAACACCCCCAGACCCATTTTTGGTGTCCCCAAACCATTTCCAGCACCCCCAGACCCATTTTGGACCCCCAGACCCATTTTTGGTGTCCCCAGCTCATTTTCTGTGGCCCCAAATACTTTTCCATTGCCCCCAATCCATTTTGGACACCACCAGAGCCCCAGAACCCCCAAAATTTCCCCAAAATTCTCCAATATTTCCCTGAAATCCTCCAAAATTCTGCATTTCAGACACCCCCAGACCCATTTCTGACACCCCCAGACCCATTTTTTACCCATTTTTATTGCCCCCAGACCCATTTTTGACTCCCCAAACAATTTCTTTCACCCCCAGACCCATTTTGGTGCCCCCAACTCATTTTCTGTGGCCTCAAATACTTTTTCATTGCCCCCAGACCCATTTCCGGCCCCCCCAGACCATTTTGGACACCCCCAGACCCATTTCCGGCCCCCCCAGACCCATTTTGGACACCCCCAGACCCATTTCTGACACCCCCAGACCCATTTCCGGCACCCCCAGACCCATTTCCGGCACCCCAGACCCATTTTCCGTCCCTGCAGACGCTGGATGACCTGGACCAGCGCGTGCGGCGAGGCAGGGCTGGGAGATCACCTTCCGCCAGAGCTTCTTCTCCGACCCCGCGGCGCCCGTCAGGAACCTCAAGGTCAGGCCACGCCCACTCCCTGTAGGCCACGCCCACTCCCTATAGGCCACGCCCCCTCTGCCATCCTTCCCACTCCCTGTGAGGCCACGCCCCTTCCCTATAGGCCACGCCCAGTCCTCCATCCCTCCCCCCATGGGCCATGCCATCTCCCGTTGGCCACGCCTACTCCCCGTGGGCCACGCCCCCTCCTCCACCCCTCCCCAGGGACCACGCCCCCATGGGCCATGCCCCTCCCCATGGGGCACGCCCCCTCCCCGCAGGCCACGCCCACTCCGCATGGGCCACGCCCACTCCTCCACCCCTCCCCCTCCCCATGGGCCATGCCCCCTCCCCATAGGCCACGCCCACTCCCCCCCTCCCCAAATCTGGGTGGGAACTGCGGGAAATGGAATGCAAATTTATGCAAATGAGGTGGGCGGGGCCTGATTTTTTTCCGACCAATCCCGTAGCGGCAGGACGCTCGCATCATCGTGGGACTTTTCTACGAGACCGAAGCGCGGAAAGTTTTCTGTGAGGTGAGGGAAAAAATTGGGAATTTTTGGGGGAAATTTGGGGAATTCTGGGGAAAATTTGGGATTTTTTTTTTTTTTTTAAATTTTGGGGATTTTGGGAATTTGGGAATTTTGGGAATTGTGGGAATTTGGGAATTGTGGGGATTTGGGGATTTTGGGAATTTGGGAATTTTGGGAATTGTGGGAATTTGGGAATTGTAGGGATTTTGGGAATTTGGGAATTGTGGGAATTTTGGGGATTTTTGGAATTCTGGGAATTGTGGGGATTTGGGGATTTTGGGAATGATGAGAATTATGGGAATGGGAATGGGGGAAGGTCATCCATGCCGAATTCCAATGCCGGAATTCCCGGAAACTTCCGGATCAAGGCCTCCAAATTCCGGAATCCCGGAAACCGACAAATTCTGATGCTAGAATTTCCGGAAATCGACGAATCACGGCTGTCAAATCCCGGAATTTCCGGAAATTTCCGGATCGTGGCTGCTGAATTCCGGAATTCTGGAAATCGCCGAATCGATGAATTCCGCTGCTGGAATTCCTGGAGATCGATGAATCGCGGCTGTCAAAATTCCCAGAAATATCCGAACCACGGCCGCCAAATTCCGGAATTCACGGAAACCACCAAATTGCCAAATTCCGGTGCTGGAATTCCTGGAAATCGAAGAATCGCGGCCGTCAAAAGTTCCCAGAAATTTCCGGATCGCTGCCGCCGAATTCAGGAATTTCTGGAAACAGATGAATCACGGCCGCCGAAATTCCCGGAAACTTCCGGAAACTTCCGGGTCACGGCCGCCAAATCCTGGAATTCCAGGAACTGGCCAAATCCCAACGCCGGAATTTCCAGAAACTTCCAAATTCCGGAAACTTCCGTATCCTCAATGCCAAATTCCGACACTCGAATTCCGTAAATTCACGGAAACTTCCGGAAACTTCCGGATCACAGCCACCAAATCCCGGAATTCCAGAAAACTGGCCAAATCCCAACGCCGGAATTTCCAGAAACTTCCGAATCGCGGCCGCCGGATTCCGGAAACTTCTGTATCCTCAATGCCAAATTCCGTAAAATAATTCCCGGAAACTTCTGGAAACTTCCGGATCATGGCCACCAAATCCCGGAATTCCAGAAAACTGGCCAAATCCCAACGCCGGAATTTCCAGAAACTTCCGAATCGCAGCCGCCAGATTCCGGAAACTTCCGTATCGTCAATGCCAAATTCCGTAAAATAATTCCCGGAAACTTCCGGAAACTTCTGCATCACGGCCACCAAATCCCAGAATTCCAGAAAACTGGCCAAATCCCAACACCAGAATTTCCAGAAACTTCCGAATCGCGGCCGCCGGATTCCGGAAACTTCCGTATCGTCAATGCCAAATTCCGACACTCGAATTCCATAAATTCCCGGAAACTTCCGGATCATGGCCACCAAATCCCGGAATTCCAGGAACTGGCCAAATCCCAACGCCGGAATTTCCAGAAACTTCCAAATTCCGGAAACTTCCGTATCGTCAATGCCAAATTCCGACACCCGAGTTCCGTAAATTCCCGGAAACTTCTGGAAACTTCCGGATCACGGCCACCAAATCCCGGAATTCCAGGAACTGGCCAAATCCCAACGCCGGAATTTCCAGAAACTTCCGAATCGCAGCCGCCAGATACCGGAAACTTCCGGATCGCCAATGCCAAATTCCGTAAAATAATTCCCGGAAACTTCCGGAAACTTCCGGAAACTTCCGGATCACGGCCACCAAATCCCGGAATTCCAGGAACTGGCCAAATTCCAACGCCGGAATTTCCAGAAACTTCTGAATCGCGGCCGCCAGATTCCGGAAACTTCCATATCATCAATACCAAATTCCGACAAATAATTCCCGGGAATTTCCGGAACTTTCCGCCCCGCAGGTGTACAAGGAGAAGCTGTACGGCAAGAAGTACGTGTGGTTCCTGATTGGCTGGTACGCCGACAACTGGTTCCGCATCAAGGACCCCGCGATCAACTGCACCGAGGCCGAGATGGCCGAGGCCGTCGAGGGCCACGTCACCACCGAGATCGTCATGCTCAACCCCGAGAACACGCGCAGCATCTCCAACATGGTACTGGGAGGCACTGGGGGGGACTGGGAGGGGATTGGGGGGGGATTGGGAGGGATTGGGTTATGCTGGGAGGGACTGGGAATGGATTGGGTTATAGTGGGAGGCACTGGGAATGGACTGGGGGGGACTGGAGGGGACTGGGAGGGGATTGGGGGGGGACTGGGAGGGACTGGGAGGGGATTGGGGGGGACTGGGGGGGACTGGGAGGGGACTGGGGGGGGGTTGGGAGGGGATTGGGAGGGACTGGGAGGGACTGGGAGGGGATTGGGTTATATTGGGAGGCACTGGGAATGGACTGGGAGGGGTTTGGGGGGGACTGGGAGGGACTGGGAGGGGATTGGGGGGGACTGGGAGGGGATTGGGGGGGACTGGGAGGGACTGGGAGGGGATTGGGTTATATTGGGAGGCACTGGGAATGGACTGGGAGGGGTTTGGGGGGGACTGGGAGGGGACTGGGAGGGACTGGGAGGGACTGGGAGGGGATTGGGGGGGACTGGGAGGGACTGGGAATGGATTGGGTTATACTGGGAGGCACTAGGAATGGACTGGGAGGGACTGGGAGGGACTGGGAGGGGATTGGGGGGGGATTGGGAGGGATTAAGTTATACTGGGAGGGACTGGGAATGGATTGGGTTATACTGGGAGGCACTAGGAATGGACTGGGAGGGACTGGGAGGGGATTGGGGGGGGATTGGGAGGGATTGGGTTATACTGGGAGGGACTGGGAATAATTGGAATGGAGTTGAAAGGGTTAAAAATGAGTGCAAAGGGTTAAAAAAATGGGGAAATGGGACTGGGAATGGACTGGGAGGGACTGGGAGGGGATTGGGGGTGACTGGGAATGGACTGGTTTATACTGGGAAGGACTGGGAATGGACTGGGGGCAGATGGGAGGGACTGGAATGGACTGGGAATGGATTGGGAGGGGATTGGGTTATACTGGGATGGACTGGGATGGACTGGGAATGGACTGGGAAGCACTGGGAGCAATTTGGAACGGAGTTGAAAGGGTTAAAAAAGGCCAAAAATGGGATTGGGGTTACTGGGAATGGACTGGAATGGACTGGGAATGGATTGGGAGGGGATTGGGTTATACTGGGATGGACTGGGATGGACTGGAATGGACTGGGAGGGACTGGGAAGGGTCAACTGACCTAACCATTGGCTCAACCTTGGGAGGTCTCCACCCCAATTTTGGGAGGTCTTCATCCCAAATTTTGGCTCAATTTTGGGTGGTCTCCAACCGAATCTTCACCCCAATTTTGGGTGGTCTCCAACCGAATCTTCACCCCAATTTTGGGTGGTCTCCAACCGAATCTTCACCCCAATTTTGGGTGGTCTCCAACCGAATCTTCACCCCAATTTTGGGTGGTCTCCACCCCAACCTTTGACTCGATTTTGGGTGGTCTTCAACCCAAACCTCACCCCAATTTTCGGTGACCTTCGACCCAACTTTGACTCGATTTTGGGTGGTCTCCAACCCGAACTTCATCTCAATTTTGGGGGCAATGTTGGATCAACCTTGGGTGATCTCCAACCCAAACTTCAGCTCAATTTTCGGTGCTCTCCACCCCAAATTTCACCCCAATTTTGGGAGGTCTCCACCCCAAATTTCACCCCAAACCTCTCCCTCAGACCTCGCAGGAGTTCATCGAGAAGCTCCAGAAGCGCCTGGGCAAGAACCCCAATTTTGGATGATCTCCAACCCAACCTTCACCTCCAATTTTGGGTGATCTTCAACCCAAACTTCACCTCAATTTTGGGAGGTCTTCATCCCAAATTTTGATTCAGTTTTGGGTGCTCTTCAACCGAACTTTTGGCTCAATTTTGGGTGATCTCCAACCGAATCTTCACCCCAATTTTGGGTGATCTCCAACTCAATTTTGGGAGGTTTCCACCCCAACCTTCAGCTCCATTTTGGGTGATGTCCAACCCAACTTTTGACTCAATTTTGGATGATCTCCAACCCAACTTTTGGCCCAATTTTGGTGCTCTCCACCCAAATTTTGGCTCAATTTCTGTCCCTCAGACCTCGCAGGAGTTCATCGAGAAGCTCCAGAAGCGCCTGGGCAAGAACCCCGAGGAGACCGGAGGCTTCCAGGAGGCTCCGCTGGCCTACGACGCCATCTGGGCCTTGGCGCTGGCGCTGAACAAGACCTCGCAGGAGCTGGAGAAGAAAGGGTTAAGGCTGGAGGATTTTAATTACAATAATAAGAATATCACTGACGAGATCTACCGAGCGCTCAACTCGTCGGCGTTCGAGGGAGTGTCGGTGGGTGAGGGGGGATTTGGGGGGAAATGGGGGGAAATGGGGGGAAATGGGGAAAAATAGAAAAAAACAGAAAAAAATGGGGGGAAAAATGGGGAAAAGCTGAAAAAAAGGGGGGAAAATGGGGAAAAACTGAAAGAAACGGGGAGAAAATGGGAAAAAACTGAAAAAAAGGGGGGAAAATGGGGAAAAACTGAAAAAAACAGGGGGAAAATGGGAAAAAACTGAAAAAACGGGGGAAAATGGGAAAAAAATTTTAAAAATGGGGAAATATGGGAAAAAATTGAAAAAAATGGGAAAAATGGGAAAAAATGAAAAAAATGGGGGGAAAATGGGGAAAAAAATGAAAAAATGGGGGAAAATGGGAAAAAAATGAAAAAAATGGGGGAAAAATGGGAAAAAACTGAAAAAAATGGGGGAAAAGTGGGAAAAAAATGAAAAAAACAGGGGAAAAATGGGAAAAAAATGAAAAAACAGGGGAAAATGGGAAAAAATAAAAAAACGGGGAAAAATGGGGAAAAAATGAAAAAACGGGGGGAAAAATGGGGAAAAACTGAAAAAACGGGGGAAAATGGGAAAAAACTGAAAAAATGGGGGAAAAAAGGGGAAAACTGAAAAAACGGGAAAAAAACTGGAAAAAACAGAAAAAAATGGGGGGGAAAATGGGGGGACATGGGGAAAAATGGGGAAAAACGGGGGGAAAATGGGGAAAAAATGAAAAAAACGGGAGAAAAATGGGAAAAAACTGAAAAAACAGGGGGAATATGGGAAGAAACGGAAAAAAACGGGAAAAAACTGAAAAAAACAGAAAAAAATGGGGGGGAAAATGGGGGAAATGAAGAAAAAAGAGGGAAAAAAACTTGGGAGAAAAATGGGGAAAAATATAAAAAAACGGGGAGAAAATGGGGGGAAAAATGGGGAAAAAATGGGGGAAATGGGGGAAAAATGGGGGAAAAACTGAAAAAAATGGGGGGAAAAATGGGAAAAAAATGAAAAAAACGGGGGAAAAATGGGAAAAAACTGAAAAAAAGGGGGAAAATGGGAAAAAATGAAAAAAACGGGGGAAAAATGGGAAAAAACTGAAAAAAAGGGGGAAAATGGGGAAAAAATGAAAAAAACGGGGGGAAAATGGGAAAAAACTGAAAAAAACGGGGGGAAAATGGGAAAAAAATGAAAAAAACGGGGGGAAAATGGGAAAAAACTGAAAAAAACAGAAGAAAATGGGAAAAAACTGAAAAAAACAGAAAAAAATGGGGGGAAAATGGGGAAAAATGGGGAAAAATGGGGGAAAATGGGGAAAATGGGAAAAAACTGAAAAAAACAGGGGGAAAATGGGAAAAAACTGAAAAAAAACCAGAAAAAAATGGGGGAAAATGGGAAAAAACAGAAAAAAATGGGGGGGAAAATGGGAAAAAACTGAAAAAACAGGGGGAAAAATGGGAAAAAACTGAAAAAAACAGAAAAAATGGGGGGAAAATGAGGAAAAAAAAAAGGCAAAAATTGGGAAAAAAAGGGGAAAAAAAGGGAAAAAAGGGAAAGCCACCCCCGGAGGTGTCCCCAGCAGTGTCCCCATGTCCCCTCAGGGTCACGTGGTGTTCGACGCCAGCGGCTCCCGCATGGCCTGGACCTTGATCGAGCAGCTCCAGGGTGAGGGGACAGCGAGGGGACAGCGTGGGGACAGTGAGGGGACAGTGAGGAGACAGCACGGGGACAGTGAGGGGACAGCGAGGGGACAGTGAGGGGACAGCGCGGGGACAGTGAGGGGACAGGGAGGGGACAGCGCGGGGACAGTGAGGGGACAGCGAGGGGACAGCGTGGGGACAGTGAGGGGACAGCGGGGGGACAGGGAGGGGACAGCGGGGGGACACTGGGTGACATTGAGGGACACTGGGTGACATTGAAGGACATTGGGTGACATTGAGGGACATTGGGTGACATTGAAGGACATTGGGTGACATTGAGGGACATTGGGTGACATTGAGGGACATTGGGTGACATTGAAGGACATTGGGTGACATTGAGGGGACAGAGAAGGTGACATTGAGGGACACTGGAGGTGACATTGAAGGACATTGGGTGACATTGAAGGGACATTGGATGACATCGAGAGACATTGAGGGACAGCACGGGGACAGCGCGGGTGGCACCAGGGGACAGCGGAGGTGACATTGAGGGACATCGGGGGACACTGAGGGACACTGGAGGTGACATCGAGAGACATTGGGTGACATTGAGGGACATTGGGTGGCATTGGGGGACAGCAGACATGGCACTGAGGGACATTGGGTGGCACAAAGGGACACAATGGGAGCTGTCCCATTGTCACCTGTCCCTTTGTTGTCACTATTGTCACCTGTCCCATTATGGTCACCTGTCCATTGTCCCCATTGTCCCCACTGCCCCCTGTCCTGTTATTGTCCCCACTGTCCCCTGTCCCATCATTGTCACCATTGTCCCCATTGTCCCCACTGCCCCCTGTCCTGTTATTGTCCCCACTGCCCCCTGTCCCATTATTGTCCCCATTGTCCCCACTGCCCCCTGTCCCATTATTGTCACCATTGTCACCATTGTCACCTGTCCCATCATTGTCACCATTGTCACCATTGTCACCTGTCCCATTATTGTCACCATTGTCACCATTGTCACCTGTCCCATCATTGTCACCATTGTCCCCGCTGTCCCTGTCCCCTCATTGTCACCTGTCCATTGTCACCTGTCCCATCATTGTCACCTGTCCCCTTATTGTCCCCATTGTCCCCCCTGTCCCCGCTGTCCCTGTCCCATTACTGTCACCATTGTCACCTGTCCATTGTCACCATTGTCACCACTGTCCCTGTCCCATCATTGTCACCATTGTCCCCATTGTCCCCACTGCCCCCTGTCCCATCATTGTCCCCTTATTGTCCCCCCTGTCCCCGCTGTCCCTATCCCATTATTGTCCCCACTGCCCCCTGTCCCCTTATTGTCACCATTGTCACCTTTGTCCCCTTTGTCCCCTGTCCACTGTCACCTGTCCATTGTCACCTGTCCACTGTCACCTGTCCCATCATTGTCACCTGTCCATTGTCCCCACTGTCCCTGCCCCATTATTGTCACCATTGTCACCATTGTCACCACTGTCACCTGTCCATTGTCACCTGTCCATTGTAATCACTATTGTCACCTTTGCTATTATTGTTGCCATTGTCTCCTGTCCCATTTTTGTCACCATTGTCACCTGTCCATTGTCACCTGTCATTGTCCCCTTTGTCACCTGTCCCCTGTCCCCAGGCGGGGTGTACAAGAAGATTGGTTACTATGACAGCACCAAGGACAACCTGTCCTGGTACAACAACGACAAGTGGATCGGTGAGAATTCGGGAAAATCGGGAAAATTGGGAAAAAATTGGGAAAATAATGGGAGAAAAATGGGGGAATTTGGGAAAATTGGGAAAAATGGGGGGAAAATGGGGGGAAAAAAGGGGAGGAAATGGGGGGAAATGGGAAAAAATGGGGGGAATATGGGAAAATTGGGAATTTGGGGAAATTGGGGAATTGGGAAAATTGGGGAATTTTGGGAAATTGGGAAAATTGGGGAAAATGGGGGAAATAATGGGAAAATAATGCAAAAAAATTGGGGAATTTGGGGAAATTGGGAAAAATGGGAAATTGGGAAAATTGGGGAAAAAATGGGAAAAAATGATAGAAATGGGGGGGGAACGGGGAATAAATGGAAAAAACGGGAAAAACGGGGGAAAATGGGAAAAAAACGGTGAAAAAATTTGGGAAAAAATGGTGAAAAAAAGAGATAAAATGGGGGAAAATGGTGAAAAAAAGAGAAAAAATGGTGGAAAATGGGGAAAAAATGGGCAAAAAATGGGTAAAAAAAATGTAAAAAAATGGGGAAAAAATAGGAGAACCTCTCCCAAATTCCCAAATTTTTTGGGGATTTGTCCCAGTTTTTTAGGATTCATCCCAAATTTTATTTTTTTTTCTCCCCAGGGGGTTCCCCCCCGGCCGATTACACCAAGGTGATCACAACTTTCCGATTCCTGTCCCAAAAATTGTTCATTTCCGTGGCGGTGCTGGCGGCGCTCGGAATCCTCCTGGCCGCGGTGTGCCTGGCCTTCAACATCTACAACGGACACGTGCGGTGAGGGAAATTCCAGAATTTTCCAGAAAATTCCAGGAATTTCTGGGAATTTTGGGATTTTTTGGAAGTTTTTTGGGGATTTTTCTGGGATTTTTTGGGGAATCCTCCTGGCCGCGGTGTGCCTGGCCTTCAACATCTACAACGGACACGTGCGGTGAGCCAGATTCTGGAAAATTCCAGAAAATTCCAGGAATTTCTGGGAATTTATGGGATTTTTGGAAGATTTTTGGGGATTTTTTGGGATTTTTTTTTTATTTTTGGGGATTTTTCAGTGATTTTCTGGGACCTTTTCAAGATTTTTTAAAATTTTTAAATTTTAAAATATTTTTTGAAATTATTATTTTCTGGGATTTTTCTGGGATTTTTCTGGAATTTTCTGAAAAAGGGAAAAAAATGGGAAAAAATTCCCAAAAAATATGGGAAAAAAAAGGGAAAAAAGCGGGGGAAAAATTGGGGGGAAAATGGGGAAAAAATGGTAAAAAAAATATGAAAACAAGTGAGAAAAAATGGGGAAAAAATGGGAAAAGATCTGAAAAAAATGGTAAAAAAATGGGAAGAAAATTGGGAAAAAAAGCCCAAAAAATGGGAAAAAAGTACGAAAAAATGGAAGAAAAATGTAAAAAAAAGGAGAAAAAATTGGGAAAAAAAAGGGAAAAATGCCCCAAAAATGGGAAAAAAATGGGAAAAAAATGCCCAAAAATTGGGGAAAAAATGGAAAAAAATGGGGAGAAATGGAGAAAAATGGGGAAAAAATGGGAAAAACCAGGGGGAAGAATGGGGGAAAAATGTAAAAGAAATGGGAAAGAAGTGGAAAAAATCAGAAAAAAATTGGGAAAATATAGGAAAAAATGGGACAGAAATGGTTAAAAAATAGGGAAAGGAAAAGGTAAAAAGTGGGAAAAAATGGGAGTAAAATGGGAAAAAAATGTGAAAAATAAGAGGAAAAAATGTTTAAGAAATGGGTAAAAAAGCCCAAAAAAATGCCGAAAAAATGGGGAAAAAATGGGGAAAAAAGCTGAAAAAAAGGGGGAAAAAGCAGGAAAAATGGGGGGAAAATGGGGGAAAAAAAGGAAAATTGTAAAAAATGGAAAATTTTTCAGCTACATCCAGAACGACATGACGGCCGTGGGCTGCACCCCATGGGAAAAATTGGGGAAAAAACAGAAAAAAATGGGGGAAAATTGGGAAATATGGGGGGGGGGATTGGAAACGATAGGGAAAAATGGGGGGAAAACGGTAAAAAATAGGAAAAAAGTGGGAAAAAATGGGAAAAAATGGGTGAAAAAATGGAGAAAATTAGGAAAAAAGTGCGAAAAAATGGAAGAAAAATGTAAAAAAAGGAGAAAAAAATGGAAAAAAAAGGGAAAAATGCCAAAAAAATGGGAAAAAATGGGAAAAATGGGGAGAAATGGAGAAAAATGGGGAAAAAATGGGAAAAAAAACAGGGGGAAGAATGGGGGAAAAATGTAAAAGAAATGGGAAAGAAGTGGAAAAAATCAGAAAAAAATTGGGAAAATATAGGAAAAAATGGGACAGAAATGGTTAAAAAATAGGGAAAGGAAAAGGTAAAAAGTGGGAAAAAATGGGAGTAAAATGGGAAAAAAATGTGAAAAAATAAGAGGAAAAAATGTTTAAGAAATGGGTGAAAAAGCCCAAAAAAATGCCGAAAAAATGGGGAAAAAATGGGGAAAAAAGCTGAAAAAAGGGGAAAAAAGCAGGAAAAATGGGGGAAAATGGGGAAAAAAAGGAAAATTGTACAAAATGGAAAATTTTTCAGCTACATCCAGAACGACATGACGGCCGTGGGCTGCACGCCATGGGAAAAATTGGGGAAAAAACAGAAAAAAATGGGGGAAAATTGGGAAATACGGGGGGGGGGATTGGAAACGATAGGGAAAAATGGGGGAAACGGTAAAAAATAGGAAAAAAGTGGGAAAAAATGGAAAAAAATCGGTGAAAAAATGGAGAAAATTAGGAAAAAAGTGTGAAAAAATGGAAGAAAAATGTAAAAAAAGGAGAAAAAATTGGAAAAAAAAGGGAAAAATGCCCCAAAAATGGGGAAAAATGGGAAAAAATGCCCAAAAATTGGGGAAAAAATGGAAAAAAATGGGGAGAAATGGAGAAAAATGGGGAAAAAATGGGAAAAACCAGGGGGAAGAATGGGGGAAAAATGTAAAAGAAATGGGAAAGAAGTGGAAAAAATCAGAAAAAAATTGAGAAAATATAGGAAAAAATGGGGCAGAAATGGTTAAAAAATAGGGAAAGAAAAAGGTAAAAAGTGGGAAAAAATGGGAGTAAAATGGGAAAAAAATGTGAAAAATAAGAGGAAGAAATGTTTAAGAAATGGGAAAAAAAGCCCAAAAAAATGCCGAAAAAATGGGGAAAAAATGGGGAAAAAAGCTGAAAAAAGGGGAAAAAAGTAGGAAAAATGGGGAAAAATGGGGAAAAAAAGGAAAATTGTACAAAATGGAAAATTTTTCAGCTACATCCAGAACGACATGACGGCCGTGGGCTGCACCCCATGGGAAAAATTGGGGAAAAAATGGAAAAAAATGGGGGAAAATTGGGAAATATGGGGGGGGATTGGAAACAATAGGGAAAAATGGGGGAAAACGGTAAAAAATAGGAAAAAAGTGGGAAAAAATGGAAAAAAATCGGTGAAAAAATGGAGAAAATTAGGAAAAAAGTGTGAAAAAATGGAAGAAAAATGTAAAAAAAGGAGAAAAAATTGGGAAAAAAGGGGAAAAATGCCAAAAAAAATGGGAAAAAATGGAGAAAATTAAGAAAAAAAGTGCGAAAAAATGGAAGAAAAATGTAAAAAAAGGAGAAAAAATTGGGAAAAAAAAGGGAAAAATGCCAAAAAAATGGGAAAAAATGGGGAAAAATGCCAAAAAAAATGGGGAAAAAATGGGAAAAAATGCCCAAAAATTGGGGAAAAAATGGGAAAAAAATTGCAAAAAAACCTGGGAAAAAATTGGGAAAAAGTGGGAAAATTGTAAAAAATGGAATTTTTTCAGGTACATCCAGAACTCGCAGCCGTACCTGAACAACATGACGGCCGTGGGCTGCACCCCATGGGAAAAAATTGGGGAAAAGTAGGAAAAAACTGAAATAAATGGTGAAAAATGGAGAAAAAAAAAAGGGAAAAAATTGGGGAAAAATAGGGGGGAAAATGGGGGGAAAATGGGGGGAAATTGTAAAAAAATAAAGGAACAAATGGAAAAAAAGTGGGGAAAAATGGGAAAAAAAAGGGAAAAAAAGGTAAAAAAAAGTGGGAAAAGATGGTAAAAAATAGGGAAATAATGGGACAAAAATGGTAAAAGAAATAGGGGAAAAAAGGAAAAAAATGGGGGAAAATTCCAAAAAATGGGAAAAAAATGGGAAAAAATGCCAAAAAATTGGGGAAAAAATGGAAAAAAAATGCAAAAAAAGCTGGGAAAAAATTGGGAAAAAATTGGAAAAAATCGAAAAAAAAAGGGGAAAAGTGGGAAAATTGTAAAAAATGGAATTTTTCCAGGTACATCCAGAACTCGCAGCCGTACCTGAACAACATGACGGCCGTGGGCTGCACCCTCGCGCTCGCCGCCGTTTTCCCTCTGGGCCTGGACGGATATCACATCGGGCCAGGGATGTTCCCCTTCGTCTGCCAGGTGGGGAAAAAATGGAGAAAAATGGGGAAAAAAATGGGGAAAATGGGGAAAAAAATTGGGGGAAAATGGGGGAAAAATTGGGGAAAAATGGGGGAAAAATTGGGGAAAAATGGGGGGAAAATTGGGGGAAAATGGGGGAAAAATGGGGAAAAAAATTGGGGAAAAATTAGAAATTAAATAGGGGAAAAATGGGGGGAAATGGGGAAAAAATTGGGGAAAAATGGGGGGGAAATGGGGAAAATGGGGAAAATTAAATGGGGGAAATTAAATGGGGGAAAATGCGGAAAAGGTGGGGGAAAAATGGGGGAATTAATGGGGAAAAAATGGGGAATTAATGGGGGAAAGTGGGGAATTAATGGGGGAAAATGGGGGAATTAATGGGGAAAAAATCGGGGGGAAATCAGAAAATAAATGGGGGGGGAATGGGGAAAAATCGGAATATAAATGGGGAAAAATTGGGGGGAAAATGGGGGGAAAATGGGGGAATTAATGGGGAAAAATTTCTGTCATTTTGGGAATTCCATCCTTCGTTTTTCCCTCATTTTTCTGTCATTTTTCCCATCATTTTTTAATCATTTTTTAATCATTTTTCTGTCATTTTTCCCCCACTTTTCTCTCATGGTTCTCCCATCATTTCAGGAATTTCCTCCACAACATTCCCACAATTTTTCCATAACTTTCCCATAATTTTTCCATGATTTTCTGGATTTTTCCAGGCTCGCCTGTGGCTGCTGGGGCTGGGCTTCAGCCTGGCCCACAGCTCCATTGGTTTTTTTCTCTCATTTTTCAGTGATCATTTTCCCATTGTTATGGGAATTTTCCCCATGATTTTTCCATGATTTTCCCATGATTTCTCCATGATTTTCCCATGATTTTCCCATGATTTTCCCCTGATTTTTCCACGATTTTCCCATGACTTTTCCATGATTTTCTGTGTTTTTCCCAATTCTTCTGTCATTTTTCTTCCGTTTTTCCCTCGTTTTTCTGTCATTTTTCCTTTGCCGTTTTCCCATTTTTTCAGCAATTCTCTCCCTGATTTTTCCACAATTTTTCCGTAACTTTTCCCTGATTTTTCCACATTTTTCTGGATTTTTCCAGGCTCGGCTGTGGCTGCTGGGGCTGGGCTTCAGCCTGGCCTACGGCTCCATTGGTTTTTTTCTCTCATTTTTCAGTGATCATTTTCCCATTGTTATGGGAATTTTCCCCATGATTTTTCCATGATTTTCCCATGATTTTTCCATGATTTTCCCATGATATTCCCATGATTTTCCATGATTTTCCCATGATTTTCCCATGATTTTCCCATGATTTTCCCATGATTTTCCCATGATTCTCCCGTGATTTTCCCCTGATTTTTCCGTGATTTTCCCGTGATTTTTCCGTGATTTTCCCGTGATTTTCCTGTGATTTTCCCGTGATTTTCCCATGATTTTCCCGTGATTTTCCCGTGATTTCCCCGTGATTTTCCCATGATTTTCCTGTGATTTTCCCGTGATTTTCCCATGATTTTCCCATGATTTTCCCATGATTTTCCCATGATTTTCCCATGATTCTCCCGTGATTTTCCCATGATTTTCCCGTGATTTTTCCGTGATTTTCCCATGATTTTCCCATGATTTTCCTGTGATTTTTCCCGTGATTTTCCCATGATTTTCCA
>JAXCHO010000763.1:0-52778 GCA_036630365.1 Acanthiza pusilla
TCAAAAATCCCAGGAATTCTGCCCAAAATCGCAGGAATTCCCCCCAAAATCGCAGGAATTCTGCCCAAAATCCCCAGAATTCTGTCCCAAATCCCAGGAATTCTGCCCCAAAATCCCCAGAATTCTGCCCCAAATCCCAGGAATTCTGCCCCAAAATCCCAGGAATTCTGCCCAAAATCCCGGGAATTTCCCCCAAAATCCCGGGAATTCTGCCCAAAATCCCAGGAATTCTGCCCAAAATCCCGTGAATTTCCCCCAAAATCCCGGGAATTCTGCCCCAAAATCGCAGGAATTCCCCCCAAAATCCCGGGAATTCTGCCCAAAATTGCAGGAATTCCCCCCAAAATCCCGGGGGGGATCCCCCCCATAAATATAGTGCAAAAAAAGGGGGAAAAATGGGAATTTCCCTTCCCGGGGGGGTCCAGCCAGCCCGGGTTTGGGGGGGGAGGGGTGAGTCCCAAATTTTTGGGATTGGGGGGGAGGATCCCCCAAATTTTCCTCTGGAATTTTGGGGGGATTTTGGGGGGGTTTCTCATCCGTCCCCCAGGTGCCCCGGGAACATGTGGGACCCCACCAGGCTGGAAATCGGGGGGGGGTCCCCGGCGGGGGAGGGTCCCAAAGGCTCCGCCAGCAGCTCCGGGCCTGGAAAAATCGAGAATTCCGGGGGGGGGGGGAACAGGGGGGGCAGGGCCGGGGGGGCGAAGGGGGCGAAGATTTGGGGGAGGGGCTCCGAGGGCTCCACGTCCGACGGGAAGGCGGCGTCTGCGGGGGGAAAAATTGGGATTTTTTGGGGGAAAATTGGGATTTTTGGGGGGAAAAGGAGGATTTGGGGGGGGGAATTGGGATTTGGGGGGGAATTGGGATTTTGGGGGGAAAATTGGGATTTTTGGGGGGGAAAAGGAGGATTTGGGGGGGGGAATTGGGATTTTTTGGGGGGGAATTGGGATTTTGGGGGGAAATTGGGATTTGGGGGGAAAAATTGGGATTTTTTGGGGGGAAAAGTGGGATTTTGGGGGGGAAATAGGGATTTTTTGGGGGGAAATTGGGATTTTTTGGAGGAAAATTGGGATTTTTGGGGGGAAATTGGGATTTTTGGGGGGAAATTGGGATTTTTGGGGGGAAAATTGGGATTTTTGGGGGGAAAAGGAGGATTTGGGGGGAAAAATTGGGATTTTTGGGGGGGAAAATTGGGATTTCTGGGGGGAAAATTGGGATTTTTGGGGGGAAAAGGAGGATTTGGGGGGGAAAATGGGATTTGGGGGGGAAATTGGGATTTTTGGGGGGGAAAATTGGGATTTTGGGGGGGAAAAGGAGGATTTGGGGGGAAAAATTGGGATTTTTGGGGGGGAAAATTGGGATTTCTGGGGGGAAAATTGGGATTTTTGGGGGGAAAAGGAGGATTTGGGGGGGAAAATGGGATTTGGGGGGGAAATTGGGATTTTTGGGGGGGAAAATTGGGATTTTGGGGGGAAAAGGAGGATTTGGGGGGAAAATTGGGATTTTTGGGGGGGAAAATTGGGATTTCTGGGGGGAAAATTGGGATTTTTGGGGGGAAAAGGAGGATTTGGGGGGGGAATTGGGATTTTGGGGGAAAATTGGGATTTTTGGGGGGAAAATTGGGATTTTGGGGGGGAAATTGGGATTTTTTGGGGGGAAAAGTGGGATTTTTGGGGGGGAAAGTAGGATTTTTGAGGGGAAAAATTGGGATTGGGGGGGAAATGGGACTGAGGAGGTAAAATTGGGGTTTTTTGGGGGAAATTGGGAGATTTGGGGGGAATTGGGATTTTTGGGGGGGAAAATTGGGATTTTGGGGGGGGGGGAATGGGATTTAAAAAGGGGAAAATATTGGGATTTGAGGGGGAAAATTGGAATTTGGGGGATCCTGGGGGGTCTGAGACCCCAAAAATGTTCGAGGGGGAAGGGAGGGGAGTTTCGGGGGTCTTTTCCCAAATTTTGGGGGTTCCCGGGGGATCAAGGGGGCCTGGGAGGAGAATATTTGATATTGGGGGGGGGGGTCTTCTCCCAAAAATTGGGGTCTCCATGGAATTGGGGAAGGGATTTGGGGGATCTTCAGAAGTCGAGGGAGATTTTGGGGGTCCCCATGGAATTCGGGGGAGGTTTTGGGGGTCCTCATGGAATTGGGGAAGGGATTTGGGGGAACTTCTGGAATTGGGGAAGGGATTTGGGGGTCCCCATGAATTCGGGGGAGGTTTTGGGGGTCCCCTGGAATTGGGGAAGGGATTTGGGGGTCCCCTGGAATTGGGGGAAGGTGCTGGGGGTCCCCCAGGAATTCGGGGAAGGGATTTGGGGGAACTTCTGGAATTGGGGAAGGGATTTGGGGGTCCCCCATGAATTCGGGGGAGGTTTTGGGGGTCCCCTGGAATTGGGGAAGGGTTTTGGGGGTCCCCTGGAATTCGGGGCAGGTTTTGGGGGTCCCCTGGAATTCGGGGCAGGTTTTGGGGGTCCCCCTGGAATTCGGGGGAGGTTCTGGGGGTCCCCACCTGGCGGGCCCAGCGGGATGAAGTGATCCAGGTACCCCGGGGGCTTCCTCCTCCTCTTGGCCTCGATCCCGTACGGATCTGGGGGGCACCGGAGGGGTCGGGGGGAGGGGGTCACAGCACCGAGACCCCTCCCCAAAATCCCTTCGGACTCCCCAAAATCCCTTCAGACTCCCCAAAATCCCTTCAGACTCCCCCAACCCCTCCCGGGACCCCAAATGGATCCCCAAATTCCACCCCAAACGTGGCCCCACCATGTCCCCCCCCCCCATCCCGGGGGTCGTTCCCGGGGGTCCATCCCGGGGGTCCTTCCCGGGAGTCCTTCCCGGGGGTCGTTCCCGGGGGTCCTTCCCGGGTGTCCCCCCCCCATCCCGGGGGTCGTTCCCGGGGGTCGTTCCCGGGGGTCCATCCCGGGGGTCCTTCCCGGGGGTCGTTCCCGGGGGTCCTTCCCGGGGGTCGTTCCCGGGGGTCCATCCCGGGGGTCGTTCCCGGGGGTCCCCTCCCCCATCCCGGGGGTCCTTCCCGGGGGTCCTTCCCGGGTGTCCCCCCCCCATCCCGGGGGTCCATCCCGGGGGTCCATCCCGGGGGTCCTTCCCGGGGGTCCTTCCCGGGGGTCGCACCTGAGCCCGAGAGCTCCTCGAGGACGTCAGGCATCCCCCGCTTGCGCTTCACGTTCACCCCGTAGGCGTCTGGGGGAGGAAGACGCCGGTAATTACCGGGAAAAGCCCCGTTAATTAACGGGAAACTCCCCCCGGTAATTACCGGGAAAATGCCCGTTAATTAACGGGAAACTCCCCCCGGTAATTACCGGGAAAAGCCCCGTTAATTAACGGGAAACCCCCCTCCCGTTAATTATCGGAACCCCGAGAATTACCGGGAAAAGCCCCGTTAATTAACGGGAAACTCCCCCCGGTAATTACCGGGAAAATGCCCGTTAATTAACGGGAAACCCGCTCCCGTTAATTATCGGGACCCCGGTAATTACCGGAAAAACCCCGGTAATTAATGGGAAACCCCCCTCCCGTTCATTATCGAGACCCGGTAATTACCGGGAAAACACCCGTTAATTAACGGGAAACCTCCCTCCCGTTAATTATCGGGACCCCGGTAATTACCGGAAAAACCCCGGTAATTAATGGGAAACACCCCTCCCGTTAATTATCGGGACCCCGGTAATTACCGGGAAAAGCCCCGGTAATTAATGGGAAACTCCCCCCCGTAATTACCCGGAAAAACCCCGTTAATTAACGGGAAACCCCCCTCCCGTTAATTATCGGGACCCCGGTAATTACCGGGAAAATGCCCGTTAATTAACCGGAAACCCCTTCTGTTAATTACCGGGACCCCCCCCCCGTTACTTACCGGGAAACCGCCCTCCCGTTAATTACCAGGACTTCCCCCGTTAATTACCGGGACAGCCCGTTCCCGTTAATTACTGCGAAACCTCATTATTAGACACCCTCCCGTTAATTACCGAGAAACGCCCCCCATCCCCGTTATCCCCCTTATTCCCGGGTTATTCCCGGGGTTATCCTCGTTATTCCCGGGGGTTATCCCCGCTATTCCCGGGGTTATTCCCGGGGGTTATCCCCGTTATTCCCGGGGGTTATCCCCGTTATTCCCGGGGGTTATCCCCGCTATTCCCGGGGTTATTCCCGGGTTATTCCCGGGGGTTATCCCCGTTATTCCCGGGGTTTCTACACACTATTCCCCGGGGTTATTCCCGGGTTATTCCCGGGGTTATCCCGGTAATTCCCGGGGGTTATCCCCGTTATTCCCGGGGGCTATCCCCGTTATTCCCCGGGGTTATTCCCGGGTTATTCCCGGGGTTATCCCGGTAATTCCCGGGGGTTATCCCCGTTATTCCCGGGGGTTATTCCCGTTATTCCCGGGGTTATCCTCGTTATTCCCGGGGGTTATCCCCGTTATTCCCGGGGCTTATCCCCGTTATTCCCGGGGTTTCTACACACTATTCCCCAGGGGTTATTCCCGGGGTTTATTCCCAGGTTATTCCCAGGGTTATCCCCGCTGTTCCCGGGGGTTATTCCCGGGTTATTCCCGGTTCCCAATCCGGTATTACCGCGGTCCCGGGGCAGGTAGGTGAAGCGGAAGGCGTCGCTGCAGGAACACCTCCACCTGCACCCCGACCCCGTTATCCCCGGGGGCTATCCCCGTTATCCCCGCTATTCCCGGGGGTTATTCCCGGGTTATCCCCGCTATTCCCGGGGGTTATTCCCGGGGGTTATTCCCGGGTTATTCCCGGTCTTACCGGGGTCCCGGGGCAGGTAGGTGAAGCGGAAGGCGTCGCTGCAGACGCTGTCGGTCAGGCGCTGCAGGAACACCTCCACCTGCACCCCGATCCCGTTATCCCCGGGGGCTATCCCCGCTATTCCCGGGGGTTATCCCCGCTATTCCCGGGGGTTATTCCCGGGTTATCCCCGCTATTCCCGGGGTTATTCCCGGGTTATTCCCGGTTCCCGATCCGGTATTACCGGGGTCCCGGGGCAGGTAGGTGAGGCGGAAGGCGTCGTTGCAGGAACACCTCCACCTGCACCCCGACCCCGTTATTCCCGGGGGTTATCCCCGCTATTCCCGGGGGTTATCCCCGCTATTCCCGGGGGTTATTCCCGGGGGTTATTCCCGGGTTATTCCCGGTCTTACCGGGGTCCCGGGGCAGGTAGGTGAAGCGGAAGGCGTCGCTGCAGACGCTGTCGGTCAGGCGCTGCAGGAACACCTCCACCTGCACGGGCTCGCGCAGCTCCAGGTGGCGGTACGGAGGTGTGCGCAGCACGATCGCCACCTGCCGGTGAACGTCGGCCTGCGAGAAATCCGCGCGCGCCTCCCACGACTCCTTCCGGAACACCACGGCGATGTCCTCTGCCATTTGGGATCGGGAATTGGGGTTAGGATTGGGATTTGGGGTTGGGATTGGGATTTGGGGTTGGGATTTGGGGTTGGGATTGGGATTTGGGGTTGGGATTGGGATTTGGGGTCAGGATTGGAGTCAGGATTGGGATTTGGGGTCAGGATTGGGATAAAGCACCCACGACTCCTTCCGGAACACCACGGCGATGTCCTCTGCCATTTGGGATCGGGAATTGGGGTTAGGATCGGGATTTGGGGTTGGGATTGGGATTTGGGGTCAGGATTGAGATTTGGAGTCAGGATTGAAGTCAGGATTGGGAATTGGGGTCAGGATTGGGATTTGGGGTCAGGATTGGGAATTGGGGTCAGGATTGGGAATTGGGGTCAGGATTGGGATTTGGAGTCAGGATTGAAGTCAGGATTGGGAATTGGGGTTAGGATTGGGAATTGGGGTCAGGATTGGGATTTGGGGTCAGGATTGGAGTCAGGATTGGGAATTGGGGTCAGGATTGGGATTTGGAGTCAGGATTGGAGTCAGGATTGGGATTTGGGGTCAGGATTGGGATTTGGGGTCAGGATTGGGATAAAGCACCCACGACTCCTTCCGGAACACCACGGCGATGTCCTCTGCCATTTGGGATCGGGAATTGGGGTTAGGATCGGGAATTGGGGTTGGGATTGGGATTTGGGGTCAGGATTTGGGGTTGGGATTGGGATTTGGGGTCAGGATTGGGATTTGGGGCCAGGATTGGGATTTGGGGCCAGGATTGGGATTTGGGGTCAGGATTGGGAATTGGGGTCAGGATTGGGATTTGGGGTCAGGATTGGGATTTGGGGTCAGGATTGGGAATTGGGGCTAGGATTGGGATTTGGGGTTAGGATTGGGAATTGGGGTCAGGATTGGGATTTGGGGTCAGGATTGGGATTTGGGGCCAGGATTGGGAATTGGGGTCAGGATTGGGGTTAGGATTGGGGTCAGGATTGGGATTTGGAGTCAGGATTGGAGTCAGGATTGGGAATTGGGGTCAGGATTGGGATTTGGGGTCAGGATTGGGAATTGGGGTCAGAATTGGGAATTGGGGTCAGGATTGGGGTTAGGATTGGGGTCAGGATTGGGAATTGGGGTCAGGATTGGGGTCAGGATTGGGATAAAGCACCCACGACTCCTTCCGGAACACCACGGCAATGTCCTCTGCCATTTGGGATCGGGAATTGGGGTTAGGATCGGGAATTGGGGTTGGGATTGGGATTTGGGGTCAGGATTTGGGGTTGGGATTGGGATTTGGGGTCAGGATTGGGATTTGGGGCCAGGATTGGGATTTGGGGCCAGGATTGGGATTTGGGGTCAGGATTGGGAATTGGGGTCAGGATTGGGATTTGGGGTCAGGATTGGGATTTGGGGTCAGGATTGGGAATTGGGGCTAGGATTGGGATTTGGGGTTAGGATTGGGAATTGGGGTCAGGATTGGGATTTGGGGTCAGGATTGGGATTTGGGGCCAGGATTGGGAATTGGGGTCAGGATTGGGGTTAGGATTGGGGTCAGGATTGGGATTTGGAGTCAGGATTGGAGTCAGGATTGGGAATTGGGGTCAGGATTGGGATTTGGGGTCAGGATTGGGAATTGGGGTCAGAATTGGGAATTGGGGTCAGGATTGGGGTTAGGATTGGGGTCAGGATTGGGAATTGGGGTCAGGATTGGGGTCAGGATTGGGATAAAGCACCCACGACTCCTTCCGGAACACCACGGCAATGTCCTCTGCAATTTGGGATTTGGGATTGGGATTTGGGGTCAGGATTGGGAATTGGGGTTAGGATTGGGAATTGGGGTCAGGATTGGAGTCAGGATTGGGATTTGGGGTCAGGATTGGGATTTGGGATTGGGAATTGGGGTCAGGATTGGGATTTGGGGTCAGGATTGGGGTCAGGATTGGGATTTGGGGTTGGGATTGGGATTTGGGGTCGGGATTGGGATTTGGGGTCAGGATTGGGATTTGGGATTGGGAATTGGGGTCAGGATTGGGATTTGGGGTCAGGATTGGGATTTGGGGCTGGAATTTGGGGCTGGGATTGGGATAAAGGGGGAGTTGGGGTTCCTGTCCCCATCCTCACTTTCCAAGCAGTTTTGGAAACCCAAACCCAGATGCCCCCAGGTGTGTTCTGGGTGCCCCCAGGTGTGCCCCAGGTGTGTCTGGGGTGTCCCCAGGCGTATTCTGGGTGCCCCAGGTGACCCCAGGTGTGTTTGGGGTGCCCCTAGGTGTGTTTGGGGTGCCCCTAGGTGTGTTTGGGGTGCCCCTAGGTGTGTTCTGGGTGCCCCCAGGTGTGTTCTGGGTGCCCCCAGGTGTGCCCCAGGTGTGTCTGGGGTGTCCCCAGGCGTATTCTGGGTGCCCCAGGTGACCCCAGGTGTGTTTGGGGTGCCCCTAGGTGTGTTTGGGGTGCCCCTAAGTGTGTTCTGGGTGCCCCCAGGTGTGTTTTGGGTGCCCCCAGGTGTGCCCAGGTGTGTTTCGGGTGTCCCAGGTGTGTTCTGGGTGCGTTCTGGGTGCCCCAGGTGTGCCCAGGTGTGTTTGGGGTGCCCCAGGTGTGTTCTGGATGCCCCCAGGTATATTCTGGGTGCCCCCAGATGTGTTTTCGGTGTGTTTTGGGTGCCCCCAGGTGTGTTTGGGGTGTCCCAGGTGCCCCCAGGCGTGTTCTGGGCACCCCCGGGTGTGTTTTTGGTGTGTTTTGGGTGCCTCCAGGTGTGTTTTTGGTGCCCCAGGTGTGCCCAGGTGTGGTTTTGGTGCCCCAGGTGTGCCCAGGTGTGTTTTTTGTGCCCCAGGTGTGCCCAGGCGTGTTTCGGGTGTCCCAGGTGTGTTCTGGGTGTGTTCTGGGTGCCCCAGGTGACCACAGGTGTGTTTGGGGTGCCCCAGGTGTGTTCTGGGTGCCCCAGGTGTGTTCTTGGTGTGTTCTGGGTGTGTTTTTGGTGCCCCAGGTGTGTTCTGGGTGTGTTCTGGGTGCCCCCAGGTGTGTTTTGGGTGCCCCCAGACATGTTCTGGGTGCCCCAGGTGTGTTCTAGGTGTGTTCTGGGTGCCCCCAGGTGTGTTCTGGGTGTGTTTTGGGTGCCCCCAGGTGTGTTTTGGGTGCCCCAGGTGTGTTCTGGGTGTGTTCTGGGTGCCCCCAGGTGTGTTTTGGGTGCCCCAGGTGTGTTCTGGGTGTGTTCTGGGTGCCCCCAGGTGTGTTTTGGGTGCGCCCAGACGTGTTCTGGGTGCCCCAGGTGTGTTCTGGGTGTGTTTTGGGTGCGCCCAGACGTGTTTTGGGTGCCCCAGGTGTGTTCTAGGTGTGTTCTGGGTGCCCCCAGGTGTGTTCTGGGTGTGTTCTGGGTGCCCCCAGGTGTGTTTTGGGTGCCCCAGGTGTGTTCTGGGTGTGTTTTGGGTGCCCCAGGTGTGTTCTGGGTGTGTTTTGGGTGCCCCAGGTGTGTTCTGGGTGTGTTTTGGGTGCCCCAGGTGTGTTCTGGGTGTGTTCTGGGTGCCCCCAGGTGTGTTTTGGGTGCCCCAGGTGTGTTCTGGGTGTGTTTTGGGTGCCCCAGGTGTGTTCTGGGTGTGTTCTGGGTGCCCCCAGGTGTGTTTTGGGTGCCCCAGGTGTGTTCTGGGTGTGTTTTGGGTGCCCCCAGGTGTGTTTTGGGTGCCCCCAGGTGTGTTTTGGGTGCCCCCAGACGTGTTTTGGATGCCCCCAGGTGTGTTCTGGGTGTGTTCTGGGTGCCCCCAGCTGTGTTTTTGGTGCCCCAGGTGTGTTCTTGGTGTGTTTTGGGTGCCCCAGGTGTGTTCTGGGTGTGTTTTGGGTGCGCCCAGACGTGTTTTGGGTGCCCCAGGTGTGTTCTAGGTGTGTTCTGGGTGCCCCCAGGTGTGTTCTGGGTGTGTTCTGGGTGCCCCCAGGTGTGTTTTGGGTGCCCCAGGTGTGTTCTGGGTGTGTTTTGGGTGCCCCAGGTGTGTTCTGGGTGTGTTTTGGGTGCCCCAGGTGTGTTCTGGGTGTGTTTTGGGTGCCCCAGGTGTGTTCTGGGTGTGTTCTGGGTGCCCCCAGGTGTGTTTTGGGTGCCCCAGGTGTGTTCTGGGTGTGTTCTGGGTGCCCCCAGGTGTGTTTTGGGTGCCCCAGGTGTGTTCTGGGTGTGTTTTGGGTGCCCCAGGTGTGTTCTGGGTGTGTTCTGGGTGCCCCCAGGTGTGTTTTGGGTGCCCCAGGTGTGTTCTGGGTGTGTTCTGGGTGCCCCCAGGTGTGTTTTGGGTGCCCCAGGTGTGTTCTGGGTGTGTTTTGGGTGCCCCCAGGTGTGTTTTGGGTGCCCCCAGGTGTGTTTTGGGTGCCCCCAGACGTGTTTTGGATGCCCCCAGGTGTGTTCTGGGTGTGTTCTGGGTGCCCCCAGCTGTGTTTTTGGTGCCCCAGGTGTGTTCTTGGTGTGTTTTGGGTGCCCCAGGTGTGTTCTGGGTGTGTTTTGGGTGCCCCCAGACGTGTTTTGGGTGCCCCAGGTGTGTTCTGGGTGTGTTCTGGGTGCCCCCAGGTGCGTTTTTGGTGCCCCAGGTGTGCCCAGCTGTGTTTTTGGTGCCCAGGTGTGCCCAGCTGTGTTTTTGGTGCCCCAGGTGTGCCCAGCTGTGTTTTTGGTGCCCCAGGTGTGCCCAGGTGTGTTTTTGGTGCCCCAGGTGTGCCCAGGTGTGTTTTTGGTGCCCCAGGTGTGTTCTGGGTGTGTTCTGGGTGCCCCCAGGTGTGTTTTGGGTGCCCCCAGACGTGTTTTGGGTGCCCCAGGTGTGTTCTGGGTGTGTTCTGGGTGCCCCCAGATGTGTATTTGGTGCCCCAGGTGTGCCCAGATGTGTTTTCGGTGCCCCAGGTGTGCCCAGGTGTGTTCTGGGTGCTCCCAGCTGTGGTTTTGGTGCCCCAGGTGTGCCCAGGTGTGTTTTTGGTGCCCCAGGTGCTCCCAGCTGTGTTTTCGGTGCCCCAGGTGTGCCCAGGTGTGTTTTGGGTGCCCCCAGGTGTGTTCTGGGTGCCCCAGGTGTGTTCTGGGTGTGTTCTGGGTGCTCCCAGGTGTGTTTTTGGTGCCCCAGGTGTGCCCAGCTGTGTTTTTGGTGCCCCAGGTGTGCCCAGCTGTGTTTTTGCTGCCCCAGGTGTGCCCAGATGTGTTTTTGGTGCCCCAGGTGTGTTCTGGGTGCTCCCAGGTGTGTTTTTGGTGTCCCAGGTGCCCCCAGCTGTGTTTTTGGTACCCCAGGTGCCCCCAGCTGTGTTTTTGCTGCCCAGCTGTGCCCAGGTGTGTTTTGGGTGCCCCAGGTGTGTTCTGGGTGTGTTTTGTGTGCCCCCAGGTGTGTTCTGGGTGCCCCAGGTGTGTTCTGGGTGTGTTTTGGGTGCCCCCAGGTGTGTTTTGGGTGCCCCAGGTGTGTTCTGGGTGTGTTTTGGGTGCCCCAGGTGTGTTCTGGGTGTGTTTTGGGTGCCCCAGGTGTGTTCTGGGTGTGTTTTGGGTGCCCCAGGTGTGTTCTGGGTGTGTTCTGGGTGCCCCCAGACGTGTTCTGGGTGCCCCAGGTGTGTTCTGGGTGTGTTTTCGGTGCCCCAGGTGTGTTCTGGGTGTGTTTTGGGTGCCCCAGGTGTGTTTTTGGTGCCCCAGGTGTGTTCTGGGTGTGTTTTGGGTGCCCCCAGACGTGTTCTGGGTGCCCCAGGTGTGTTCTTGGTGTGTTTTGGGTGCCCCCAGGTGTGTTTTGGGTGCCCCCAGGTGCGTTTTGGGTGCCCCCAGGTGTGTTTTGGGTGCCCCCAGGTGTGTTTTGGGTGCCCCCAGGTGCGTTTTGGGTGCCCCCAGACATGTTTTGGGTGCCCCAGGTGTGTTCTGGGTGTGTTTTGGGTGCCCCAGGTGTGTTTTTGGTGCCCCAGGTGTGCCCAGCTGTGTTTTTGGTGCCCCAGGTGTGCCCAGCTGTGTTTTGGGTGCCCCAGGTGTGTTCTGGGTGTGTTCTGGGTGCCCCCAGGTGTGTTTTTGGTGCCCAGGTGCCCCCAGCTGTGTTTTCGGTGCCCCAGGTGTGCCCAGGTGTGTTTTGGGTGCCCCAGGTGTGTTTTTGGTGCCCCAGGTGTGTTCTGGGTGTGTTTTGGGTGCCCCCAGGTGTGTTTTTGGTGCCCCAGGTGTGCCCAGGTGTGTTTTTGCTGCCCAGGTGTGCCCAGCTGTGTTTTTGGTGCCCAGGTGTGCCCAGCTGTGTTTTTGGTGCCCCAGGTGCTCCCAGCTGTGTTTTCAGTGCCCCAGGTGTGCCCAGGTGTGTTTTTGGTGCCCCAGGTGTGCCCAGGTGTGTTTTCGGTGCCCCAGGTGTGCCCAGGTGTGTTTTCGGTGCCCCAGGTGTGCCCAGGTGTGTTTTTGGTGCCCCAGGTGTGTTCTGGGTGTGTTTTGGGTGCCCCCAGACGTGTTTTGGGTGCCCCAGGTGTGTTCTTGGTGTGTTTTGGGTGCCCCAGGTGTGCCCAGACGTGTTTTGGGTGCCCCAGGTGTGTTCTGGGTGTGTTTTGGGTGCCCCCAGGTGCGTTTTGGGTGCCCCCAGACGTGTTTTGGGTGCCCCAGGTGTGTTCTGGGTGTGTTTTGGGTGCCCCCAGGTGTGTTTTGGTGCCCCAGCTGTGCCCCCAGCTGTGTTTTTGGTGCCCCCAGCTGTGTTTGGGTGCCCAGGTGCCCCCAGGTGTGCGGGTACCTTTCTGGACCTTGTCGCAGAGCAGGTAGAGCTCCTCCCCGCCCGTGCAGGGGCCGCTCTCCTTGTTCATGCGGCAGATGCGCAGCTCCGACGTGTTCGTGGACTCTGCAAAACCCAAAAACCCAGATTTTTTTCCCATTTTTTACAGGCTTTGTTCTGGTTTTTTTTTGGGTTTTTTTTAATTATTTTTTCAGATTTTTTAAATTTTTTTTTTCCGATTTTTTAAACATTTTTTTCAGATTTTTAGACATTTTTTCCGATTTTTTAAACATTTTTTTCAGATTTTTTAAACATTTTTTTCCGATTTTTTAAACTTTTTTTTCAGATTTTTAAATTTTTTTTCAGATTTTTTAAACATTTTTTTCAGATTTTTTAAACTTTTTTTTCCCCTTTTTTAAACATTTTTTTCAGATTTTTAAAATTTTTTTTCCGATTTTTTAAACATTTTTTTCCGATTTTTTAAACATTTTTTTCCGATTTTTAAATTTTTTTTTCCGATTTTTTAAACATTTTTTTCAGATTTTTAATTTTTTTTTCCCCTTTTTTAAACATTTTTTTCAGATTTTTAAAATTTTTTTTCCGATTTTTTAAACATTTTTTTCCGATTTTTTAAACATTTTTTTCAGATTTTTAAAATTTTTTTTCCGATTTTTTAAACATTTTTTTCAGATTTTTAAATTTTTTTTCAGATTTTTTAAACATTTTTTTCAGATTTTTTAATTTTTTTTTCAGATTTTTTAAACATTTTTTTCCGATTTTTTAAACATTTTTTTCCGATTTTTTAAACATTTTTTTCAGATTTTTAAAATTTTTTTCAGATTTTTAAAAAAATTTTTTTTTCAGATTTTTTAGGGTTTTTTTCAGATTTTCAGATTTAAACCCACGATGAGCACAGCTCAAGATTTTTTTATTTCTGATTTTTTTCTCAATTTTTTCTGCTTTGTTTTTCTGGTTTTTTCCAGAATTTTCCGATTTTGGCAGCTTTTTAAAAAGCTTTTTTCTTTTTTTTTTTTCCCTATTTTGTTTGAATTTTTTTTCCTCCAGATTTTTGCTGATTTCTTTCTATTTTTTTTATTTTCCCCTGATTTTATTCAAGATTTTATCAGATTTTTTTTTCCCCCACCCCAAAATTTTGTGAAGATCTTTTTTTGAGGAATTTTTTCTGACATTTTCCATTTTTTCCGATTTTTTTCCGATTTTTTTTTTTTTCCCACCAGACTTTTCTCAAAATTTCCTCAGATTTTTTTTTTTTTTTTTGCAATTTTTTAAAAAAACTTTTTTATTATTTTCATTTTGGGGCAGTTTTGGAATTCTTCGGGGGGGGAATTTGGGTCTGGTTTTGGGTCTGGTTTGGGGATATTTTTGGGGTATTTTTGGGATATTTTCAGGTTATTTTGGGAGTGCTTTTTGAAATATTTTTGGGGCTTGATTTTGGGCTGGTTTGGGGCTATTTTGGGGGATATTTTCAAGATATTTCTGGGATTTTTTGGGATATTTCTGTTATACTTTTAGGATATTTTCAGGATATTTTCGGGATATTTCTCTTATATTTTTAGGATATTTTGAGGATATTTTCAGGATATTTTTGGAATATTTTTTGGATGTTTGTGTTATATTTTCGGGATATTTCCAGGATATTTTTAGGATATTTCTGGAATATTTTTGGGGTATTTTTGGGATATTTCTGTTATATTTTTAGGATATTTTGAGGATTTTTTCAGGATATTTTCGGGATATTTTTGGGGTATTTTTGGGATATTTCTCTTATATTTTTAGGATATTTTCAGGATTTTTTTGGATTTTTTCAGGATATTTTCGGGATATTTTTGGGGTATTTTTGGGATATTTCTCTTATATTTTTAGGATGTTTTCAGAATATTTTTGGGATATTTTTGGGATATTTCTGTTATATTTTTAGGATATTTTTTGGATATTTTCAGGATATTTTCGGGATATTTTCAGGATTTTTTTTTTATATTTTCAGGATATTTTTGGGATATTTTTTGGATATTTCTCTTATATTTCCAGGATATTTCTGGAATATTTTTGGGGTATTTTTGGGATATTTCTCTTATATTTTTAGGATATTTTCAGGATATTTTTGGAGTACTTTTGGGATATTTCTCTCATATTTTCAGGATATTTTCGGGATATTTTCAGGATATTTTCAGGATATTTTTTGGATATTTTCGGGATATTTTTGGGATATTTCTCTCATATTTTTAGGATATTTTCAGGATATTTTCAGGATATTTTCATGATATTTTCAGGATATTTTCGCGATATTCCCAGGCTGTTTTTGGGGTGAATTTGGGGTGTTTTGGGACTCACTCTTGTCGAAGATGGGCTGGGACAGCACCGGGCTGAGGCTCCGCGGGATTTTTGGGATATTTTTGGGAATATTTCTGTGACATTTTTAGAAAATTTTGGGGATATTTTCAGGATATTTTTGGAATATTTTTGGAATATTTTTTGAATATTTTTTGGATATTTGTGCTATATTTTCAATATATTTTCAGGATATTTTTGGAATATTTTTGGGGATATTTCTCTTATATTTTCAGGATATTTTCAGGATATTTTTGGGATATTTCTGTTATATTTTTAGGATACTTTCAGGATATTTTCGGGATATTTTCGGGATATTTTCGGGATATTTTCAGGATATTTTCAGGATATTTTCAGGATATTTTTGGGATATTTCTGTTATATTTTCAGGATATTTTTGGAATATTTTTGGGGTATTTTTGGGATATTTCTCTTATATTTTTAGGATATTTCTGGAATATTTTTGGGGTATTTTTGGGATATTTTCAGGATATTTTTAGGATATTTTCAGGATATTTTCGGGATATTTTTGGGATATTTCTGTGACATTTTTAGGATATTTTCGGGATATTTTCAGGACATTTTCAGGATATTTTCGGGATATTTCCAGGCTATTTCCAGGCTATTTTTGGGGTGAATTTGGGGTGTTTTTGGGGTGAATTTGGGGTGTTTTGGGACTCACTCTTGTCGAAGATGGGCTGGGACAGCACCGGGCTGAGGCTCCGCGGGATTTTTGGGATATTTTTGGAGATATTTCTGTGACATTTTCAGGATATTTTGAGGATATTTTCAGGATATTTTTGGAATATTTTTTGGATATTTCTGTTATATTTCCAAGATATTTCTGGAATATTTTTGGGGTAATTTTTGGATATTTCTGTTATATTTTTAGGATATTTTCAGGATATTTTTGGGATATTTTCAGGATATTTTCAGGATATTTTCTGGATATTTTCGGGATTTTTCTGTTATATTTTTAGGATATTTTTATGATATTTTCAGGATTTTTTTAGGATATTTTCAGGATATTTTTGGGATATTTTCAGGATATTCCCGGGCTATTTTTGGGGTGAATTTGGGGTGTTCTGGGACTCACTCTTGTCGAAGATGGGCTGGGACAGCACCGGGCTGAGGCTCCAGGGGATTTTTGGGATATTTTTGGAGATATTTCTGTGACATTTTTAGGATATTTTGAGGATATTTTCAGAATATTTTCAGTATATTTTTGGAATATTTTTTGGATGTTTGCATTATATTTTCAGGATATTTCCAGGATATTTTTAAGATATTTTTAGAATACTTTTGGGGATATTTCTCTTATATTTTCAGGATATATCCAGGATATTCCCAGGCTATTTTTGGGGTGAATTTGGGGTGTTTTGGGACTCACTCTTGTCGAAGATGGGCTGGGACAGCACCGGGCTGAGGCTCCGCGGGATTTTTGGGATATTTTTGGGATATTTTTAGGCAATCTTAGGGATATTTTTGGGATATATTCTGGATATTTTTGGGGTATTTTTGGGATATTTCTGTTATATTTTCAGAATATTTTCAGGATATTTTTGGGATATTTTTAGGATATTCCCAGGCTCTTTTTGGGGTGAATTTGGGGTGTTTTGGGACTCACTCTTGTCGAAGATGGGCTGGGACAGCACCGGGCTGAGGCTCCGCGGGATCCCCGCGCGGTCGCGGAACGAGGCCTGGAAACAAATCCTGACCACGTTGAGATCAACCTCCTGGTGGTTCCGCAGGGATCCCGCTGGAAAAAAATGGGAAAAATGGGAAAAAATGGGAAAAAATGGGAAAAAATGGGAAAAATCAGATTGGGAATGGTCAGGGGAGCAGGGATCCCGCTGGAAAACGGGGAAAAGGGGAAAAAATGGGAAAAAAATGGGAAAAATGGGAAAAATCAGATTGGGAATGGTCAGGGAGTAGAGATAGTACCAAAAAATGGGGGGAAAATGGGAAAAAATGGGAAAAAATGGGAAAAATCATACTGGGAATGGTCAGGGAGCAGAGATAGCCCCGAAAAATGGGGGAAAAAGGGGAAAAAATGGGAAAAAATGGGAAAAAATGGGAAAAAAAATGGGAAAAATCAGATTGGGAATGGTCAGGGGAGCAGGGATAGCCCCGAAAAATGGGGGGAGAAATGGGGAAAATGGGAAAAATTGGAAAAAATTGGATTGAGAATGGTCAGGGGAGCAGGGATCCCGCTGGAAAATCGGGGGAAATTGGGAAAAAATGGGAAAAATGGGGATTTGGGAATGGTCAGGGGAGCAGGGATAGCCCCGAAAAATGGGGGGAGAAATGGGGAAAATGGGAAAAATGTGAAAAATCAGATTGGGAATGGTCAGGGGAGCAGGGATCCCGCTGGAAAATGGGAGAAAAAGGGGAAAAAATGGGAAAAATGGGAAAAATCAGATTGGGAATGGTCAGGGAGCAGAGATAGTACCAAAAAATGGGGGGAAATTGGGAAAATATGGGAAAAATGGGGATTGGGAATGGTCAGGGGAGCAGGGATAGCCCCGAAAAATGGGGGGAAATTGGGAAAAAATGGGAAAAATGGGGATTGGGAATGGTCTGGGGAGCAGGGATAGCCCCGAAAAATGGGGGGAAATTGGGAAAAAAATGGGAAAAATGGGGATTGGGAATGGTCAGGGGAGCAGAGGCAGCCCAAAAAAATGGAGGAAAAATGGGAAAAAATGAGAAAAAATAGGGAAAATTGGATTGGGAATGGTCAGGGAGCAGGGATAGCCCCGAAAAATGGGGGGAAATTGGGAAAAAATGGGAAAAATGGGGATTGGGAATGGGAAGGGTCAGGGGGTGGGACCAGGAGCAGAGATGCCCCAAAAACAGGAAAAAATAGGGGAAAAACTGAGAAAAATGAGGAAAAAAAAGAAAGTAAAAAGGAAAATAACTGGGAAAAACACCAGGGAAAACCTGGGGGGAAATAGGGAAAGAGAAGGGAGAGAAAAGGGAAAAATACCAAGGAAAAAATGGGAAAAAATTGGAAAAAGGAAGAAAAAAACAGGAAAAAAGAAAGGAAAAAACAAGAAAAACCAGGGGAAAAAAAGAAGAAGAAAGCAGGAAAAGCCCAGGAGAATCCAGAGGAAAAAAAACAAAAACAAAAAAACAAAACCAAAACAAAACAAAACAAAAAAAACAAACAAAAAAAAACAAACAAAAAAACAAAACAAAACAAAAAAAAAACCAAAAAAAAAAAAACAAAAAAAAAACCAAACCAGAAAAAACTTGGGAAAACCAAGGGAAAAAATCATGAGGAAACAGGAAAAATCAGAAAAAAAAATTAAAAAAACAGAAATAAAATTTAAAAAAAAAAAGAAAAAGGGGGAAAATGGAAAAAAAAGCAGTAATAAATCAGAAAAAATCGGGAAAATCTGGGAAAAATCAGGGAAAAAATTGGAAAAAAAATCCTCTCACCTTTGAAGGGGTCGATGCCGAGCTGCAGCTTCTTCTCGATGGCAGCCTCGATCTCCTTCTTCTTCACACACTGAATCCCCAGGTTGCTGAAACTGCCAAAAAATCCAAAATTCCTAATTTTTCCTGCCTGTTCCTGAATTACTCTGCCCCAAAAACGCCCCAAAACCACCAAAAACCGCTCTGGAAACTCAAAAAAATGGCCCAAAAATGGGGGGAAATCCTGGAAAATGCCATGAAAATCGAATTTATTGGGATATTTTCTGATTTTGTTTGTGCTTGGGATGGGTTTGAGGCTTCAGGAGCACCTGGCAGAGCCCCAGAAATCCTTTTAAAATGGGAAAAATCCTGGAAAATTCTCCGAAATTCCCAATTTTCGGGCAATTCCTGATTTTTACCTGTGCTTGGGGTTGCTCTGGGGCTGCAGCAGCTCTCAGCACAGGCCCAGAAATGCCTCAAAACCACCCCAAAACCACCCAAAACCACCTGGAAAATCCCAGAAAAAACCACAAAAACAGGAAAAATCCTGGAAAATTCTGGGAAATTACCAATTTTTTGAACATTCCTGATTTTTACCTGTGCTTGGGGTTGCTCTGAGGCCGCAGCAGCACTCGGCACAGGCCCAGAAATGCCTCAAAACCACCCACAAATGCCATGAAAATGCCCCAAAAAGCAGGAAAAATGGGAAAAATCCTGGAAAATCCTGGAAAATCCTGGAAAATTCTGGGAAATTCCCAATTTTTGGGCAATTCCTGATTTTTACCTGTGCCTGGGGTTGCTCTGGGGCCGCAGCAGCACTCGGCACAGGCCCAGAAATGCCTCAAAACCACCCAAAACCACCTGGAAAATCCCAGAAAAAACCACAAAAACAGGAAAAATCCTGGAAAATTCTGGGAAATTCCCAATTTTCGGGCAATTCCTGATTTTCACCTGTGCTTGGGGTTGCTCTGGGGCCGCAGCAGCACTCGGCACAGGCCCAGAAATGCCTCAAAACCACCCACAAATGCCATGAAAATGCCCCAAAAAGCAGGAAAAATGGGAAAAATCCTGGAAAATCCTGGAAAATCCTGGAAAATTCTGGGAAATTCCCAATTTTTGGGCAATTCCTGATTTTTACCTGTGCCTGGGGTTGCTCTGGGGCCGCAGCAGCACTCGGCACAGGCCCAGAAATGCCTCAAAACCACCCAAAACCACCCAAAACCACCTGGAAAATCCCAGAAAAAACCACAAAAACAGGAAAAATCCTGGAAAATTCTGGGAAATTCCCAATTTTCGGGCAATTCCTGATTTTCACCTGTGCTTGGGGTTGCTCTGGGGCCGCAGCAGCACTCGGCACAGGCCCAGAAATGCCTCAAAACCACCCCAAAACCACTTGGAAAAACCCAAAAAAAGCAGGAAAAATGGGAAAATTCCCGGAAAATTCTGGAAAATTCTGGGAAATTCCCAATTTTTTGCAATTCCCGATTTTTACCTGTGCTTGGGGTTGCTCTGGGGCCACAGCAGCACTCGGCACAGGCCCAGAAATGCCTCAAAACCACCCAAAACCACTTGGAAAACTCCCAAAAAAGCAGGGGAAATGGGAAAAATCCTGGAAAATTCTGGGAAATTCCCAATTTTTGGGCAATTCCTGATTTTTACCTCTGCCTGGGGTTGCTCTGGGGCCGCAGCAGCACTCGGCACAGGCCCAGAAATGCCTCAAAACCACCCACAAATGCCATGAAAATGCCCCAAAAAGCAGGAAAAATGGGAAAAATTCTGGAAAATTCTGGGAAATTCCCAATTTTTGGGCAATTCCTGATTTTTACCTGTGCTTGGGGTTGCTCTGGGGCCGCAGCAGCACTCGGCACAGGCCCAGAAATGCCTCAAAACCACCCCAAAACCGCTTGGAAAACCCCCAAAAAATCGGGAAAAATGGGAAAAATCCTGGAAAATTCTGGAAAATTCCCGATTTTCGGGCAATTCCCGATTTTTACCTGTGCTTGGGGTTGCTCTGGGGCCGCAGCAGCACTCGGCACAGCCCCTGGGCGCAGTCCTTGCCCACGAGGCCGTGCGGATGCACTCGGTGAGGCCAATCCTTCCACACCAGGCAGGCAGTGACTGTCACCTCCGGGATGCCCTGGCAGTTCAGGAGCTGGGAAAAATTGGGAAAAATTTGGGGAAAAATCGGGGGAAAATATGGGGAAAATCTGGGGAAAATTCGGGGAAAATTTGGGGAAAATCTGGGGAAAATTCGGGGAAAATTTGGGGAAAATTCGGGGAAAATCTGGGGAAAATCTGGGGAAAATTCGGGGAAAATCTGGGGAAAATCTGGGGGAAATCTAGGAAAAATCTGGGGAAAATCTGGGGAAAATCTGGGAAAATCTGGGGAAAATCTGGGGAAAATCTGGGAAACTCTGGGAAAAATTCAGGGAAAATCTGGGGAAAATCTGGGAAACTCTGGGAAAAATCCGGGGAAAATCTGGGGAAAATCTGGGAAAAATCTGGGAAAAATCTGGGGAAAATCTGGGAAAATCTGGGGAAAATCTGGGGAAAATCTGGGGAAAATCTGGGAAAAATTCAGGGAAAATCCGGGGAAAATCTGGGAAACTCTGGGGAAAATCCAGGGAAAATCTGGGAAAAATTCAGGGAAAATCCGGGAAAAATCTGGGGAAAATCTGGGAAACTCTGGGGAAAATCTGGGGAAAATCTGGGGAAAATCTGGGAAAAATCTGGGGAAAATCTGGGGAAAATCTGGGGAAAATCTGGGGAAAATCTGGGGAAAATCTGGGGAAAATCTGGGAAAAATTCAGGGAAAATCCGGGAAACTCTGGGAAAAATCCGGGGGAAATCTGGGAAAAATCTGGGGAAAATCTGGGAAAAATTCAGGGAAAATCCGGGAAAATCTGGGGAAACTCTGGGGAAAATCTGGGAAAAATCTGGGGAAAATCCAGGGAAAATCTGGGGAAACTCTGGGAAAAATCTGGGAAACTCTGGGAAAAATCCGGGGAAAATCTGGGGAAAATCTGGGGAAAATCCGGGAAAAATCTGGGGAAAATCTGGGAAAATCTGGGGAAAATCCAGGGAAAATCTGGGGAAAATCCAGGGAAAATCTGGGGAAAATCCGGGGAAAATCTGGGAAAAATTCAGGGAAAATCAGGGAAAATCCGGGGGAAATCCGGGAAAAATCTGGGAAACTCTGGGAAAAATCCAGGGAAAATCCGGGAAAAATTCAGGGAAAATCCGGGGAAAATCTGGGAAAAATCTGGGGAAAATCTGGGAAAATCTGGGGAAAATCTGGGAAACTCTGGGGAAAATCTGGGGAAAATCTGGGAAACTCTGGGAAAAATCTGGGAAAATCCGGGAAACTCTGGGAAAAATCCGGGGGAAATCTGGGGAAAATCTGGGAAAAATTCAGGGAAAATCCGGGAAAATCTGGGGAAACTCTGGGGAAAATCTGGGAAACTCTGGGAAAAATCCAGGGAAAATCTGGGAAAAATTCAGGGAAAATCCGGGAAAATCTGGGGAAAATCCAGGGAAAATCTGGGAAACTCTGGGAAAAATCCGGGGGATATCTGGGAAAAATCTGGGGAAAATCTGGGAAAAATCCGGGAAAATCTGGGGAAAATCCGGGGAAAATCTGGGAAAAATCTAGGGAAAATCTGGGAAAATCTGGGAAACTCTGGGAAAAATCCAGGGAAAATCTGGGGAAAATCTGGGGAAACTCTGGGGAAAATCTGGGAAACTCTGGGGAAAATCTGGGGAAAATCCGGGGAAAATCTGGGAAACTCTGGGAAAAATCCGGGGAAAATCTGGGAAAATCTGGGAAACTCTGGGAAAAATCCGGGGAAAATCTGGGGAAAATCTGGGGAAACTCTGGGGAAAATCCAGGGAAAATCTGGGGAAAATCTGGGGAAACTCTGGGGAAAATCTGGGAAACTCTGGGGAAAATCCAGGGAAAATCTGGGGAAAATCTGGGAAACTCTGGGAAAAATCCGGGGAAAATCTGGGAAACTCTGGGAAAAATCCAGGGAAAATCTGGGAAAAATCTGGGGAAAATCTGGGAAAAGTTCAGGGAAAATCCTGGAAAAATTCAGGGAAAATCCGGGAAAAATCTGGGGAAAATCTGGGAAAAATCCGGGGGAAATCTGGGAAAAATCTGGGAAAAATCCGGGGATCAGCCGGGAGGGGTTTGGGATGGGAAAACGGAGATAAAAATGGGGATCGGGGGGGATTGGGTCTGGTCAAAAATGGGAGAAGAGTCACAGAATGAGGATTTGGAAGGATCCCAAGGAGTATGGAGAATATGGAAAAGGAATGGAAAATGTGGAAAAGGGGATGGAGAGCAGGGAAAATGGATGGAAACAACGGAAAAAAGTTGCTTTTTGATTCCAGATAAAAAGGGAAGATATGGAACCACCCAAAGGAATTTGGAACATGGAAAATGGGTGGAAACCGTGGAAAACCCATCCCAAACCTCCCCAATCCATCCCAAAAAATGCTTTTCCCACCCTTCCTGCATCCCAAACCTCCCCAATCCATCCCAAAAAATGCTTTTCCCACCCTTCCTGCATCCCAAACCTCCCCAATCCATCCCAAAAAATGCTCTTTCCACCCTTCCTGCCTCCCAAAATTCCCTAATTTATCCCGAAAAAAGCCTTTCCCACCCTTCCTGCATCCCAAAACTCCCCAAATCCATCCCCAAAAAACACTCTTTCCACCCTTCCTGCATCCCAAACCTCCCCAATCCATCCCCAACCTCCCTAATTTATCCCAAAAAAGCCTTTCCCACCCTTCCTGCATCCCAAAACTCCCTAATCCATCCCAAACCCCCCCGATCCATCCCAAAACTCCCTAATCCATCCCAAAAAATGCTTTTCCCACCCTTCCTGCATCCCAAACCTCCCCAATCCATCCCAAAAAATGCTCTTTCCACCATTCCTGCCTCCCAAAATTCCCTAATTTATCCCGAAAAAAGCCTTTCCCACCCTTCCTGCATCCCAAACCTCCTCAATCCATCCCAAAATTCCCTAATTTATCCCGAAAAAAGCCTTTCCCACCCTTCCTGCATCCCAAAACTTCCCAATCCATCCCCAAAAAACACTCTTTCCACCCTTCCTGCATCCCAAACCTCCCCAATCCATCCCCAACCTCCCTAATCCATCCCAAAAATGCTTTTCCCACCCTTCCTGCATCCCAAACCTCCTCAATCCATCCCCAAAAATGCTCTTTCCACCGTTCCTGCCTCCCAAAACTCCCTAATTTATTGCAAAAAAGCCTTTCCCACCCTTCCTGCATCCCAAAACTTCCCAAATCCATCCCCAAAAAACACTCTTTCCCACCCTTCCTGCATCCCAAACCTCCCTAATCCATCCCAAAAAATGCTTTTCCCACCCTTCCTGCATCCCAAAATTCCCTAATTTATCCCGAAAAAAGCCTTTCCCACCCTTCCTGCATCCCAAAACTCCTCAATCCATCCCAAAAAATGCTTTTCCCACCCTTCCTGCATCCCAAAACTTCCGAAATCCATCCCCAAAAACGCTCTTTCCACCCTTCCTGCATCCCAAACCTCCCCAATCCATCCCAAAAAATGCTTTTCCCACCCTTCCTGCAACCCAAACTTTCCCAATCCATCCTCAAACTCCCTAATTTATCCCTAAAAACACTCTTTCCACCCTTCCTGCATCCCAAACCTCCCTAATCCATCCCAAAAAATGCTTTTCCCACCCTTCCTGCATCCCAAACCTCCCTAATCCATCCCAAAAAATGCTCTTTCCACCATTCCTGCATCCCAAACCTCCCTAATCCATCCCAAAAAATGCTTTTCCCACCCTTCCTGCATCCCAAACCTCCTCAATCCATCCCAAAATTCCCTAATTTATCCCAAAAAATGCCCTTCCCACCCTTCCTGCATCCCAAACCTCCCCGATCCATCCCAAAACTTCTCAATCCATCCCCAACCTCCCTAATTTATCCCAAAAATGCCTTTCCCACCCTTCCTGCATCCCAAACCTCCCCAATCCATCCCAAAAAATGCCTTTCCCACCCTTCCCGCATCCCAAAACTTCCCAATCCATCCCAAAAAATGCTATTCCCACCCTTCCTGCATCCCAAACCTCCCCAATCCATCCCAAACCCCCCCGATCCATCCCAAAACTCCCTAATTTATCCCGAAAAAAAGACTTTCCCGCCATCCCTGCATCCCAAAACTCCCCAATCCATCCCAAAAAACGCTCTTTTCACCATTTCTGCCTCCCAAAACTCCCTAATTTGTCCCAAAAAAAAGCCTTTCCCACCCTTCCTGCATCCCAAAACTCCCCAATCCATCCCAAAATTCCCTCATTTATCCCGAAAAAAGCCTTTCCCACCCTTCCTGCATCCCAAACCTCCCTAATCCATCCCAAAAAATGCTTTTCCCACCCTTCCTGCCTCCCAAAATTCCCTCATTTATCCCGAAAAAAGCCTTTCCCGCCATCCCTGCATCCCAAACCTCCCCAATCCATCCCAAAAAATGCTTTTCCCACCCTTCCTGCATCCCAAACCTCCCTAATCCATCCCCAAAAACCACTCTTTCCACCCTTCCTGCATCCCAAACCTCCCCAATCCATCCCAAAAAATGCTTTTCCCACCCTTCCTGCATCCCAAACCTCCCCAATCCATCCCAAACCCCCCCGATCCATCCCAAAACTCCCTAATTTATCCCGAAAAAAAGACTTTCCCGCCATCCCTGCATCCCAAAACTCCCCAATCCATCCCAAAAAACGCTCTTTTCACCATTTCTGCCTCCCAAAACTCCCTAATTTGTCCCAAAAAAAGCCTTTCCCACCCTTTCTGCATCCCAAACCTCCCCAATCCATCCCCAAAAAACACTCTTTCCACCCTTCCTGCATCCCAAACCTCCCCAATCCATCCCAAACCTCCCCGATCCACCCCCAAACTCCCTAATTTACCCCAAAAAAACCCCTCCCTCTCCTCTCCCCAGCCCACCCCCCCCCAAAGGGCCCTTCCCTCTTCTCCCGAGGTTCCCCCTCCCCATTTTTCCTGCCCCCAGCCCCACCTCGATGGCGGGCAGGGTCTTGGCAGCCTCGGAGCTGTTCTCCCCCAGGATGCTCCCGGCCGATCTCCCCTCGCACTCGTAGCGAAATCTCATCCCTCGCTGCTTCGGCTGCTCCGTGATCACCAAGCGTGGCTTTTCCAACTTTTCCGCCTTTCCCGGAGCCGTTCCCGGAGCCGTTCCGGGGGTTTGGGACCAGCGGGAGCCGCGGGGAGCGGCGTGGGGGGACAGGGAGAGGCCGCTGAGGGTCTGCGCCAGGCGCGGCTCCCGAGGGTCGCAGCCCCCCGAGGGCTCCGAGCCCCGCGGGATCAGCTTGGGAAGGGCTCGGGGAGCTGCCTCGGGTTGGAATCCGTCCTCCTTCATCACCTCCTCCAGGATTTCTGGGGGGGAAAAGGGGGTTTGGGGGGATTGGGAGGGGATCCCGGGGGGGTTTTTGGGGTGGGGGTGGAGTGGGGGGGTGTGGGTGGGAGGGGATTCGGGGTGGAGGTGGTGGTCTGGGTCAGATCCCAAATCTGGGAATGATTTCCATCTCGGACCCCAAATCTGGGAGGGATTCCCTGCTCAGATCCCAAATCTGGGAATGATTTCCATCTCGGACCCCAAATTTGAGAGGGATTCCCTGCTCAGATCCTAAATCTGGGAAGGATTTCCATCTCGGACCCCAAATTTGGGAGGGATTCCCTGCTCAGATCCCAAATGTGGGAATGATTTCCACCTCAGATCCCAAATCTGGGAATGATTTCCATCTCACTGTGAGGGATTCCCTGCTCAGATCCCAAATCTGGGAGGGATTCCCTGCTCAGATCCCAAATCTGGGAAGGATTTCCACCTCAGATCCCAAATCTGGGAATGATTTCCATCTCATTGTGAGGGATTCCCTGCTCAGATCCCAAATCTGGGAAGGATTTCCACCTCAGATCCCAAATCAGGGAGGGATTCCCTGCTCAGATCCCAAATGTGGGAATGAATTTCATCTCAGATTCCAAATCGGGGAATTATTTCCACCTCAGATCCCAAATCTGGGAGGGATTCCCTGCTCAGATCCCAAATCTGGGAAGGATTTCCACCTCAGATCCCAAATCTGGGAATGATTTCCATCTCACTGTGAGGGATTCCCTGCTCAGATCCCAAATGTGGGAATGATTTCCACCTCAGATCCCAAATCTGGGAGGGATTCCCTGCTCAGATCCCAAATGTGGGAATGAATTCCATCTCAGATTCCAAATCTGGGAATTATTTCCACCTCAGATCCCAAATCTGGGAATGATTTCCATCTCACTGTGAGAGATTCCCTGCTCAGATCCCAAATCTGGGAATGATTTCCACCTCAGATCACAAATCTGGGAGGGATTCCCTGCTCAGATCCCAAATCTGGGGATGATTTCCACCTCAGATCCCAAATCTGGGAGGGATTTCCATCTCAGATCCCAAATCTGGGAAGGATTCCCTGCTCAGATCCCAAGTCTGGGAAGGATTTCCACCTCAGATCCCAAATCTGGGAATGATTTCCATCTCATTGTGAGGGATTCCCTGCTCAGATCCCAAATCTGGGAGGGATTCCCTGCTCAGATCCCAAATCTGGGAAGGATTTCCACCTCAGATTCCAAATCGGGGAATTATTTCCACCTCAGATCCCAAATCTGGGAGGGATTCCCTGCTCAGATCCCAAGTCTGGGAAGGATTTCCACTTCAGTTCCCAAAATCTGGGAGGGATTTCCATCTCACTGTGAGGGATTCCCTGCTAAGATCCCAAATCTGGGAAGGATTTCCACCTCAGATCCCAAATCTGGGAGGGATTCCCTGCTCAGATCCCAAATCTGGGAAGGATTTCCACTTCAGTTCCCAAAATCTGGGAAGGATTTCCGTCTCACTGTGAGGGATTCCCTGCTAAGATCCCAAATCTGGGAAGGATTTCCACCTCAGATCCAAAATCGGGGAGGGATTCCCTGCACAGATCCTAAATCTGGGAATGATTTCCACCTCAGATCCCAAATTTGGGAGGGATTTCCATGTCAGATCCCAAATCTGGGAGGGATTTCCATCTCACTGTGAGGGATTCCCTACACAGATCCCAAACCCAGGACTGAATTCCAGGGCTGGAGTTGCTGCTCCATCTCAAATTCTAAATCTGGGAGGGATTTTTGGAGCTCAAATCCCAAATCTCTGAGAGATTCCCATGTCAGGATCTTTTCCTCCAGCTCAGATCCCAAATCTGGGAATGATTTCCACCGCCGATCCCAAATCTGGGAGGGATTCCCACCCCAAATCCCAAATCTAGGACTGAATTCCAGGGCTGGAGCTGCCGTTCCAGCTCAGATCCCGAACCTGGGAGGGATTTTTGGGACTCAAATCCCAAATCTCTGAGGGATTCCCAGGTGTGGACCTTTTCCTCCAGCTCAGATCCCGAACCTGGGAGGGATTCCCACCCCAAATCCCGAATCTAGGACTGAATTCCAGGGCTGGAGCTGCCGTTCCAGCTCAGATCCCGAACCTGGGAGGGATTTTTGGGACTCAAATCCCAAATCTCTGAGGAATTTCCAGGTGTGGACCTTTTCCTCCAGCTCAGATCCCGAACCTGGGAGGGATTTTTGGAGCTCAAATCCCAAATTTCTGAGAGATTCCCATGTCAGGATCTTTTCCTCCAGCCCAGATCCCAAATCTGGGAATGATTTCCACCGCCGATCCCGAATCTGGGAGGGATTCCCACCCCAAATCCCAAATCTAGGACTGAATTCCAGATCAGGGGCTGCTTTTCCAGCTCAGATCCCAAATCTGGGAATGATTTCCACCGCCGATCCCAAATCTGGGAAGGATTTCCACCCCAAATCCCAAATCCAGGACTGAATTCCAGGGCTGGAGCTGCTGCTCCACCTCAAATTCTAAACCTGGGAGGGATTTTTGGAGCTCAAATCCCAAATCTCTGAGAGATTCCCATGTCAGGATCTTTTCCTCCAGCCCAGATCCCAAATCTGGGAATGATTTCCACCGCCGATCCCAAATCAGGGAGGGATTCCCAGCTTGGATTCCAAACCTAGGACTGAATTCCAGATCAGGGGCTGCTTTTCCAGCTCAGATCCCAAATCTGGGAATGATTTCCAGCTCAGATCCCAAATCAGGGAGGGATTCCCACCCCAAATCCCAAATCTAGGACCGAATTCCAGCGCTGGAGCTGCCGTTCCAGCTCAGATCCCGAACCTGGGAGGGATTTCCACCTCCGATCCCAAACCCAGGAGTGATCCCGGAGCTCCCCGTCCCTTCTGCTCCACCCCCGCCCCAATTCCCCCCCCCGGATCGGCCTGGGGATGGGCTGAGCCCCCCCGCCCCTTCCCCATTCCCAAAATCCTTCTCGCGGCTCGAGGATCGCGAAATTCCCGGGAACGGCGACAATTCCAAACCGCTCCGGTGCCACTCACCCAAATCATCTGCGGAAAGGGAAAAGCGATCCCGTGAGGAGCCTCCCGCCCCTTCCCGGGGCTCCCGGAGCCGCTCGGTGGCACCGGGGAGGGGACACCGGCCCGGGGTGGGGACTTTACCTGTCCCCGGTGCTCCGTGGGCCATGGCCAGCCCGGGATCCGGAACGGCCGCTCCTGCCGGGACACGGCACCGCGATCGCGCCATCAGCACCGGGATCGCCACCGGGACACGCCCCCGGGGAGGGATCCCGGGAGAACCGGGGCATTCCCAGCACCGCGACCGGAGCGTGACACCCCCGGGACCCCCCCGCCCGCCCCCAGCCCCGTTTCCCCCCCCGTTATCCCGGTCCCGCCGCCATTCCCCGGTCCTCCCCCCACCCCGGGAGGTGCCGGTTCTGCCCCGGAGGAGATCCCCGGTTCCGCTCCCCCCGGGGCGGTCCCGGTGCCAGCGGGGCCGCGCTCACCGAGCGGCAGCGCCATGTCCCGGTGGCGGTCCCGGTGGCGGTCCCGGTGGCGGTCCCGGTGGCGGTCCCGGTGCGGGTCCCGGTGGTCCCGGAGCTGCCGGTGCCGGTCCCGCCGCCGCCCCCCGAGGCCGCGCCGCCGCCGGACCTGGAAATCCCCGCGCGGGCCGCGCCGCCATTGGCTGAGAGCGCCGTGACGTCACCGCCGGGGGCGCGGTCGGGGAAACCCCCACCGGGAGCGCACCGCGCCGCCATTGGCTGAGCGCTCCGGTGACGTCACAAATAAGACACACCCCAGAATGAGCAGGGGGGCGGGGTGAACGCCCATTGGCTGAGAGCCGCTGAGGGGGCGGGGCGGAGAAGTCCCCTCCCCCCGAGGGCGGAGCGCGCTGCTATTGGCGGATATCTTTGTGACGTCACTAAAAAGGAGAGGGTTATGATAATTCCTATCCTTCTCGGGGTCACGTGAGCGCTGCCCCCGGAAGTCTCGCGAGAGCGGCGCGAGAGGCGGCGCAGCAAAGATGGCGGCGCCGGGGACGGAGGCGGCGGCGGGGCCCGGGCCGGGCCCGGGGCAGGTCCGGGAGGGAACGGCCGCGAAGGGGGAACGGCGGGACGGGAACGGGGACCGGGAGAGGGAAACGGACGGGAATGGGCGTGGGAACGGGGACAGGGAGCGGCCATCGCGGCCGGGAATGGGACAGGGAATGGGGGACGGGGACAGGGAACGGGAGTGGGAGCGGGGACAGGGAATGGGAGCAGAGACAAGGAGCGGGGGCAGGGAATGGGGACAGGGAGTGGGGATGGGGACAGGGAACAGGGACTGAGAACAGGGACAAGGACCAGGGACAGGGAATGGGGACAGGGAATGGGGATGGGGACAGGGAACAGGGACTGAGAACAGGGACAAGGACCGGGGACAGGGAATGGGGACAGGGACTGAGAACAGGGACAAGGTTCGGGGACAGGGAGAGGGACAGGGGACTGCGATGGGCACTGGGAGCAGGTCCGGGATGGGAATCGGGAAACAGCACCGGGAGGGGGACAGGGATGGGGGTCAGGGAATGGGACAGGGGTGGGCCTCGGTATTGGGACAGGAACGGGACAGGGAGCAGGGACAGGGACAGGGATGGGGGTCAGAGAATGGGACAGGGATGGGCCTCGGTATTGGGACAGGAGTGGGACAGGGACGGGGAGCAGGGACAGGGACAGGGATCAGGGTCAGAGAATGGGACAGGGATGGGCCTCGGTATTGGGACAGGAGTGGGACAGGGACGGGGAGCAGGGACAGGGACAGGGATCAGGGTCAGAGAATGGCACGGGAACGGGGACTGGGGCCAGGGCCGGGACTGGGCATCGGAACTGGAATGGGGAAAGGGACAGGGATCGGGACTGGGGACATGGACCGGGACAGGGACAATGACACGGAAAGGTCCCGATCCGGGCCTGGGGGTGACCGATGGGCACCGCAGGTGACGAGCAACGGCAGCGCCGGGGGCACGGAGGCCGAGGCGCGGCAGCAGCAGCCCCAGGCGGCCCCCAACGCGTGGCAGGTGATCAAAGGGGTCCTGTTCAGGTGAGACCGGGATCGGGATCGGGACTGGGGTGGGATTGGGATCGCCCCGGGACCCCCAAAATCCTGAGTGACGCTGGAATGGCACCGGGACCCCCAAACCCTGGGATTGGGATCACCCTGGGATCAGCCTGGGACCCCAAACCCCGGGATTGGGATCACCCTGGGATTGCACTGGGACCCCCAAAATCCTGAGTGAGCCTGGAATGGAACCAGGACCCCCAAACCCTGGGATTGGGATCGCCCCGGGACCCCCAAAATCCTGAGTCACCCTGGAGCAGAGCCGGGACCCCCAAACCCTGGGATTGGGATCACCCTGGGATCATCCTGGGACCCCAAACCCTGGGATTGGGATTGCCCTGGGATCAGCCTGGGACCCCAAACCCCGGGATTGGGATTGCCCTGGGATTGCACCGGGACCCCCAAAATCCTGAGTCACCCTGGAGCAGAGCCGGGACCCCCAAACCCTGGGATTGGGATCACCCTGGGATCATCCTGGGACCCCAAACCCCGGGATTGGGATTGCCCTGGGATCATCCTGGGACCCCAAACCCCGGGATTGGGATCACCCTGGGATTGCACCGGGACCCCCAAAATCCTGAGTGACCCTGGAATGGCACCGGGACCCCCAAACCCTGGGATTGGGATTGTCCCGGGATTGGGATTGCCCTGGGATCATGCTGGGATCCCAAATCGTGGGATCAGGATCACCCCAAGAGCGGGATCGCCCTGGGATCAGCCTAGGATCCCGAATTCCGGGATCAGGATCACACTGGGATCATCCTGGGACCCCAAAACCCGGGATTGAGATCATCCTGGGACCCCAAAACCCGGGATTGAGATCATCCTGGGACCCCAAACCCCAAGATCAGGATCACCCCAGGACTGGGATCAACCCGGGACCATCCTGGGACTCCAAACCCCAAGATCAGGATCACCCCAGGATTGGGATCAACCCGGGACCATCCTGGGACCCCAAAACCCGCGATGAGGATCACCCCAGGATTGGGATCAACTCGGGACCATCCTGGGACCCCAAAACCCAGGATTGGGATCATCCTGGGACCCCAAACCCCAGGATCAGGATCACCCCAGGATTGGGATCAACCCGGGACCATCCTGGGACCCCAAAACCCAGGATTGGGATCATCCTGGGACCCCAAAACCGAAGATCAGGATCACCCCAGGACTGGGATCGCCCCGGGATCATCCTGGCACCCCAAAACCCAGGATTGGGATCATCCTGGGACCCCAAACCCCGGGATCAGGATCACCGCAGGATTGTGATTACCCCAGGATCATCCTGGCACCCCAAATTCCAAGATCAGGATCACCCCAGGACTGGGATTGCCCCGGGATCACTCTGGGACCCCAAAACCCAGGATTGGGATCATCCTGGGACCCCAAACCCCGGGATGAGGATCACCCCAGGACTGGGATTGCCCCAGGATCATCCTGGGACCCCAAAACCCAGGATTGGGATCATCCTGGGACCCCAAAACCCAGGATTGGGATCATCCTGGGACCCCAAACTCCGGGATCAGGATCACCGCAGGATTGCGATCACCCCAGGATCATCCTGGCACCCCAAATTCCAAGATCAGGATCACCCCAGGACCCCAAACCCTGGGGTTGGGATCCCCCCGGGGCTCCCCTGCCCTACCCAAGGCAGAGTTTTTCCTGAATTCCCAAATTCCCGAGCTCCTTCCCGGTTTTCTGCGAGGTCAGGGTCCTGTCCCAGCTCCTCCAGGGAAGGAGGAGCTTCCTGGGATCCAAAGGTTGCCTGTGGATCTGGGGTGGGGCCAGGGATGGGGTGGAGCGAGGGGAATCCTTGGGATGCGTTCCCGAAATACCCCAAAAATCCCAAAAATCTGGAATTTTTCTGCAGGGAGGGGGATTTGTGGGAAAAGGGATTTTTGGGAAGAGGCTCTGTAGGAAAGGCAGATTTTTGGGAAGAGGAATGCATGAAAAAAGAGAATTTGTGGGAATGGAGGATTTTTGGGAAGGAAAAATCCCCAGAAAGGAGGTTTTATGGGAAGGAAAAATTCCCGGAAAAGAGGATTTTGGGGAAGGAAAAGTCCCTGGAAAGGAGAGTTTTGGGGAAGGAGGAATCCTTGGGAAGGAGACCCACGGGAAAGAAAAAGGATTTATGGGAAGGAAAATCCATAGGAAAACAGCATCCCAAAAAGAAGGGGAAAACCTTGATTTTTTGGGGAAAACCCCAATTTTTTGGGAAAGATCACCCTAGGAGTCTCCGGTAAGGACGGGGGTGACGCCAGCAGAATTCCAGAGGATTCTTTTCCCGCTTTTCCCGCAGGATTTTCATCATCTGGGCCATCTCCAGCTGGTTCCGGAGGGGGCCGGCGCCGCAGGAGCCCAACAGCCCCGGAGGGACCCCCAGGAGCCCCAGCAGGAACCTCTTCCCAAAGGACACCCTGATGGTGCGGCTGGGGAGGCAGGGATTTGGGGAATTTTGGGCTCAGATCCCAAATTTGGGGGAATTTTGGGCTCAGATCCCAAATTTGGGGGGATTCTGGGCTGGGGTCCTGAATTTGGGGGGATTCTGGGCTGGGGAGCCAGGGATTTGGGGAATTTTGGGCTCAGATCCTGAATTTGGGAGGATTCTGGGCTCAGGTCCTGAATTTGGGGGGATTCTGAGCTCAGATCCCAAATTTGGGGGGATTCTGTGGTTAGATCCCGAATTTGGGGGGATTCTGGCCTCAGATCCCAAATTTGGGGGGATTCTGGGCTGGGGTCCTGAATTTGGGGGGATTCTGGGCTCAGGTCCTGAATTTGGGGGAATTCTGGGCTCAGATCCCAAATTTGGGGGGATTCTGGGCTGGGGTCCTGAATTTGGGGGGAATTTGGGGCTCAGATCCCGAATTTGGGGGTATTTTGGGCTCAGATCCTGAATTTGGGGGGGATTCTGAGCTCAGATCCTGAATTTGGGGGAATTCTGGGCTCAGATCCCAAATTTGGGGGGATTCTGAGCTCAGGTCCTGAATTTGGGGGTATTTTGGGCTCAGATCCTGAATTTGGGGGGATTCTGAGCTCAGATCCCAAATTTGGGGGAATTCTGGGTTCAGGTCCTGAATTTGGGGGAATTCTGGGCTCAGGTCCTGAATTTGGGGGAATTCTGGGCTCAGGTCCTGAATTTGGGGGAATTTTGGGCTCAGATCCCAAATTTGGGGGGATTCTGAGCTCAGGTCCTGAATTTGGGGGAATTTCGGGCTCAGGTCCTGAATTTGGGGGAATTTTGGGCTCAGGTCCTGAATTTGGGGGAATTCCGGGCTCAGATCCCGAATTTGGGGGAATTCTGAGCTCAGGTCCTGAATTTGGGGGTATTTTGGGCTCAGGTCCTGAATTTGGGGGAATTCCGGGCTCAGATCCCGAATTTGGGGGAATTCTGAGCTCAGGTCCTGAATTTGGGGGTATTTTGGGCTCAGGTCCTGAATTTGGGGGGATTCCGGGCTCAGGTCCTGAATTTGGGGGGATTCTGAGCTCAGGTCCTGAATTTGGGGGGATTCTGAGCTCAGATCCTGAATTTGGGGGAATTCTGGGCTCAGATCCCAAATTTGGGGGGATTCTGAGCTCAGGTCCTGAATTTGGGGGTATTTTGGGCTCAGGTCCTGAATTTGGGGGGATTCTGAGCTCAGATCCCAAATTTGGGGGGATTCTGGGCTCAGGTCCTGAATTTGGGGGAATTTTGGGCTCAGATCCCAAATTTGGGGGTATTTTGGGCTCAGGTCCTGAATTTGGGGGTATTCTGAGCTCAGATCCTGAATTTGGGGGAATTCTGGGCTCAGATCCCAAATTTGGGGGAATTCCGGGCTCAGGTCCCGAATTTGGGGGAATTCTGAGCTCAGGTCCTGAATTTGGGGGGATTCTGGGCTCAGATCCCGAATTTGGGGGTATTTTGGGCTCAGATCCTGAATTTAGGGGAATTCTGGGCTCAGATCCTGAATTTGGGGGTATTTTGGGCTCAGATCCTGAATTTGGGGGGATTCTGAGCTCAGATCCCAGATTTGGGGGGATTCTGGGCTCAGATCCCGAATTTGGGGTAATTTTGAGCTCAGATCCTAAATCTGGGACTGAATTCCAGGTCTGGAGCTGCTCTTCCATCTGAGATCCCAAATCTGGAAGGAATTCCCAAATCTGGGAGAGGTTGCCAGCCCAGATCTCAAATCTGGGAATAAATTCCCTGTTCTGGACCTTTTTCTCCAGCCCAGATCCCAAATCTGGGACTGAATTCCAGGGATTGGGTTCCTATTTCAGCTCAAATCCCAAATTTGGGATTGAATTCCAGATCTGGAGCTGCTTTTCCCTCTCAGATCCCAAACCTGGGAGCGATCCCAGAGCCATTTCCCCTCCCAAATCCCAAATCCTTTCTCATTCCCGGGCCCATTCCGGGATCCCCTCGATCCCAAAAGTTTTTTCCAACATTTTTCTGGGATTTTTTCCCTCAGGATCTCTACGTTTACATCTCGGAGCACGAGCACTTTACGGATTTCAACGTCAGCTCCGCTCTTTTCTGGGAAAAGCGGGATTTGGTCTACGGGGACTGGACCAGCGGCGAGAATTCCGACGGATGCTACGAGCACTTTGGAGAGGTCGACATCTCCCAGGTGGGAACGGGAATTTCAGGATGTTCCCGAGGGATTTGGGCTCTGGAAAAGAGATTCCAGGTGGGAATGGGGATCCTTAAATCTCTTTTCTCGATTTTTCTGTGGGATGAATCCACTGGAAAAAGACCCTAAATGTTTTTTCCGTCAGATAAATGCTGTAGGGAAGAGTCTTAGATCTCCTTTCCGCACCTTCCTATAGAATAAGTTGTCTGGAAAATTATTTTAATTGCATAGTTTATTGCGAAACGGATAAATTTATCGCCTTTATTTTCCCACGGGATAAATTCTCTGGAAAAGGATTTTTCCCACCCCTCCCACAGCCCATATCCAACTTTTCCTCTTCCTTTAATTCCATCTGGAAGTTTTTCCAGTTTAAGTCCATTTGGGGTCGCTTTTTTGCCCTTTTCCCTGTGGTTTTTCCGGATGTTTTCCAACTTTTTCCGTGTTTTTTTCTGTGTTTTTCCCAGAGCGTCCAGCGGAACGGCTCCATCTACGTCCACGTTTACTTCACCAAGAGCGGATTCCACCCAGACCCGAGGCAGAAGAGCCTCTACCGACGCCTGGCCACGGTGCACACGTCCAGGAGTACGGAATTCCTGATTTTCCGGCCCCAAATCCCTCAGGAGTGGCCCCAAATCCCTCAGGAATGGCCCCAAATCCCTCAGGAATGGCCCCAAATCCCTCCGAAATGGCCCCAAATCCCTCAGGAATGGCCCCAAATCCCTCAGGAAAGGCTTCAAGATCCCCATTCCCACCAGGAATTCCCTCCCCAGGCCCCAAATCCCTCAGGATTAGCCCCAAATCCCTCGGGATCAGCCCCAAATCCCTCAGGAACGGCTTCAGGTTCCCCATTCAGGAATTCCCACTTTTCAGGCCCCAAATCCCTCAGGATCAGCCCCAAATCCCTCAGGAATGGCCCCAAATCCCTGAGGAACAGCTTCAAGTTCCTCATTCAGGAATTCCCACTTTTCAGGCCCCAAATCCCTCAGGATTTGCCCTAAATGCTTCAGGAAAGGCCTCAGGATCCCCAATCTCATCTGAAATTCCCTCCCCAGGCCCCAAATCCCTCAGAAAAGGCCTCAAAATCCCTGTTCCTGCCAGAAATTCCCACTTTTCAGGCCCCAAGTCCCTCAGGATCAGCCCCAAATCCCTCGGGATTGGCCCCAAATCCCTGAGGAACGGCTTCAAGTTCTCCATTCAGGAATTCCTACTTTTCCGGCCCCAAATCCCTCAGGATCAGCCCCAAATCCCTCAGGAATGGCCCCAAATCCCTGAGGAACGGCTTCAGGTTCCCCATTCAGGAATTCCCACTTTTCAGGCCACAAATCCCTCAGGAATGGCCTCAGGATCCCCAATCTCACCTGGAATTCTTTCCCCAGGCCCCAAATCCCTCAGGTTTGGCCCCAAATCTCTCAGAAAAGGCCTCAAAATCCCTGTTCCTGACAGGAATTCCCTCCCCAGACCCCAGATACCTCAGGAATGGCCTCAGGATGCCCGTTCCTGCCAGAAATTCCCACTTTTCTGGCCCCAAATCCCTCGGGATTGGTCCCAAATCCCTCAGGAATGGCCCCAAATCCCTTGGGATTGGCCCCAAATCCCTGAGGAACAGCTTCAAGTTCCTCATTCAGGAATTCCCACTTTTGAGGGCGCAAATCCCTCAGAAGAGGCCTCAAGATCCCCAATCCCACCAGGAATTCCATCCCCAGGCCCCAAATACCTCAGGAATGGCCTCAGGATGCCCATTCCTGCCAGAAATTCCCACTTTTCAGGCCCCAAATCCCTCAGGATTGGCCCCAAATCCCTGAGGAACAGCTTCAAGTTTCTCATTCAGGAATTCCCACTTTTCAGGGCGCAAATCCCTCAGAAAAGGCCTCAAGATCCCTGCTCCTGCCAGGAATTCCTTCCGCAGACCCCAAATACCTCAGGAATGGCCTCAGGATGCCCATTTTTGCCAGGAATTCCCACTTTTCAGGCCCCAAATCCCTCAGGAATGGCCCCAAATCCCTCAGGATTGGCTTCAGGTTCCCCATTCAGGAATTCCCACTTTTCAGGCCCCAAACCCCTCAGGATTTGCCCTAAATCCCTCAGGAAAGGCCTCAGGATCCCCAATCTCACCTGAAATTCCCTCCCCAGGCCCCAAATCCCTCAGAAAAGGCCTCAAAAATCCCTGTTCCCTGCCAGAAATTCCCACTTTTCAGGCCCCAAATCCCTCAGGATTGGCTTCAGGTTCCCCATTCAGGAATTCCCACTTTTCAGGCCCCAAACCCCTCAGGGAAAGCCTCAGGATTTCCATTTTTTCCCATATTCTCTGGGTGCTCCGTCTCCAGAGTTTTCCATCATTGAGATTTGTGAGATTAAAGAATTGAATTCCTGGCATTTTGTGGGAGGGGAATCCCGGCTTTTCCATGGAGGAAAATTCCCACATTTCTTTAAATTCTTGGCGTTTTACAGGAGGGAATTCCTGCCTTTTCCCATATTCCCACGTTCCTGGATGCTCCAGCCTAGGATAAATAGGAAATCGGGGATAACGACCCTTTTTTTTTTTAGGAATTCTAACCCTTTTTCCTTTAGAAAAACACCCGGAAAATCCCATTTTTCCCATTTTTCCCAGTGATCAACAAATACAAGCGGCGGCGCTTCCAGAAAACCAAGAACCTCCTGACGGGAGAGACAGAGGCAGATCCCGAAATGATCAAGGTGAGAATTCCCAGATTTTGGGGTTTTTTTTTATTTTAGTCCCAAACCCTTCCACTTTGATGTGTTTTTCCTCCATTTTGGGGCATTTTCCTCCTTTTCCACAGAGTGGGAATGATTTGAGGATTCCTCTGGGGAATTTCTGGGTTGGGGGGGTTGGGTTTTCCCTCTTCCCACCCCATTTTTTTGGGGATCCAGTGACGAATCCAAGGATTTTTCCCTGCAGAAAATGGAAAATTCAATTTTTTTCCCCCCAATTCAGGATCCCGTTTTCCCTTTCCAAAGCCCGGGATCAGATTTCTGAGATGGGGGGTGGATTCTCCCTCTTCCCACCCCATTTTTTTGGGGATCCAGTGACAAATCCAAGGATTTTTCCGTGCAGAAAATGGAAAATTCAATTTTTTTTCCCCCAATTCAGGGCCCGTTTTCCCTTTCCAAAGCCCGGGATCAGATTTCTGAGATGGGGGGTGGATTCTCCCTCTTCCCACCCCATTTTTTTGGGGATCCAGTGACGAATCCAAGGATTTTTCCCTGCAGAAAATGGAAAATTCAATTTTTTTCCCCCCAATTCAGGGCCCGTTTTCCCTTTCCAAAGCCCGGGATCAGATTTCTGAGATGGGGGGTGGATTCTCCCTCTTCCCACCCCGTTTTTTTGGGGATCCAGTGACGAATCCAAGGATTTTTCCCTGCAGAAAATGGAAAATTCAATTTTTTTTCCCCCAATTCAGGATCCCGTTTTCCCTTTCCAAAGCCCGGGATCAGATTTCTGAGATGGGGGGTGGATTCTCCCTCTTCCCACCCCGTTTTTTTGGGGATCCAGTGACGAATCCAAGGATTTTTCCCTGCAGAAAATGGAAAATTTAATTTTTTTTCCCCCAATTCAGGATCCCGTTTTCCCTTTCCAAAGCCCGGGATCAGATTTCTGAGATGGGGGGTGGATTCTCCCTCTTCCCACCCCATTTTTTTGGGGATCCAGTGACGAATCCAAGGATTTTTCCCTGCAGAAAATGGAAAATTCAATTTTTTTCCCCCCAATTCAGGATCCCGTTTTCCCTTTCCAAAGCCCGGGATCAGATTTCTGAGATGGGGGGTGGATTCTCCCTCTTCCCACCCCATTTTTTTGGGGATCCAGTGACAAATCCCAGGATTTTCCCTTCCAGAGGGCGGAGGATTTCGGGCCGGTCGAGGTCATCTCCCACTGGCACCCAAACCTGACCATCAACATGGTGGATGACCACACCCCGTGGGTCCGGGGCAGCGTCCCTCCCCCCCTGGATCAATGTGAGCACTTGGACACCCCAGAATTCCATGTTTTTCCTGGAAAAATCCCATTAAAATTAGGGTTGGACTTAATCACAGGGCTCCAGTAGCTTCCAGTGCCTCCCAGTCCCTCCCAGTAACACCCTCTGGGTGCTTGCCCCCCGTACCAACGTGAGCACTCAGACGTCCTGGAATTCCCCATTTTTCTGGGAAAATTCCTGGTAAAATTGAGGTTGTTTTGAGCTTGTGGGGTTCAGAGGGTTTTGGTAGATTCCCGTCCCTCCCAGTGCCCCCAAATCCCTTCCAGTGTTCCCCATTGCCCCCCACTGTCCCCCCAGTCCCCTTCAGTGCTCCCCACTCCCTCTCCCTCCCATTCCCAATCCCGTTTCTCCCATTCCCAACGACTTTCCCCCATTCCCAATTAATTTTTCCCATTCCCAACGACTTTCCCCCATTCCCAATGAATTTTCCCATTCCCAATCCCGTTTTTCCCATTCCAAATGAATTATTCCCATTCCCAATGATTTTTTCCCATTCCCAATGAATTAATCTTGATTCCCAATGATTTTTTCCCATTCCCAATGAATTTTTCCCATTCCCAATAGGTTTTTCCCATTCCAAATGAATTATTCCCATTCCCAATGATTTTTTCCCATTCCCAATGAATTAATCTTGATTCCCAATGATTTTTTCCCATTCCCAATGATTTTTTCCAATTCCCAATGACTTTCCCCCATTCCCAATGAATTAATCTTGATTCCCAATGATTTTTCCCCATTCCCAATGAACTTTCCCATCCCCAATTCCATTTTTCCCGTTCCAAATGACTTTCCCCCATTCCCAATGAATTTCCCCATTCCCAATGACTTTCCCCCATTCCCAATGAATTTTTCCAATTCCCAATGACTTTCCCCCATTCCCAATGATTTTTTCCAATTCCCAATGACTTTCCCCCATTCCCAATGATTTTTTCCAATTCCCAATGACTTTCCCCCATTCCCAATGGGTTTTTCCAAGTCCCAATGATTTTTCCCCATTCCCAATGAACTTTCCCATCCCCAATTCCATTTTTCCTGTTCCAAATGAATTTTTTCCATTCCCAATGAACTTCCCCATTCCCAACGACTTTCCCCCATTCCCAATGACTTTCCCCCATTCCTGATGATTTCTCCCCATTCCCAATGATTTTTTCCCATTCCCAGTGATTTCTCCCAATTCCCAACGACTTTCCCCCATTCCAAATGAATTTTTCCCATTCCCAACGACTTTCCCCCATTCCCAGTGATTTCTCCCCATTCCCAATGACTTTCCCCCATTCCCAATGAACTAATCTTGATTCCCAATGATTTTTTCCCAATTCCCAATGAATTTTTCCCCTTCCCAGACATCAAGTTCGACGCCCTCAGCGGCGATTACTTCCCAACCCCTTTTTCCCATTCCCAACGACTTTCCCCCATTCCCAATGACTTTCCCCCATTCCCAATGACTTTCCCCCATTCCCAATGAATTTTTCCCATTCTCAACGACTTTCCCCCATTCCCAATGAGCTAATCTTGATTCCCAATGACTTTCCCCCATTCCCAATGACTTTCCCCCATTCCCAATGAACTAATCTTGATTCCAAATGATTTTTTCCCATTCCCAATGAACTTTCCCCCTTCCCAGACGTCAAGTTCGACGCCCTCAGCGGGGAATACTTCCCAACCCCTTTTCCCCATTCCCAACGACTTTCCCCCATTCCCAATGAATTTCCCCATTCCCAATGACTTTCCCCCATTCCCAATGATTTTTTCCCATTCCCAATTATTTTTTCCCATTCCCAATGGGTTTTTCCCATTCCCAATGACTTTCCCCCATTCCCAATGATTTTTTCCCATTCCCAATGACTTTCCCCCATTCCCAATGATTTTTTCCCATTCCCAATGACTTTCCCCCATTCCCAATGATTTTTTCCCATTCCCAATGATTTTTTCCCAATTCCCAATGACTTTCCCCCATTCCTGATGATTTCTCCCCATTCCTAATGAATTTTTCCCATTCCCAATGGGTTTTTCCAAGTTCCAATGATTTTTTCCCATTCCCAATGATTTCTCCCCATTCCCAACAACTTTCCCCCTTCCCAGACGTCAAGTTCGACGCCCTCAGCGGCGATTACTTCCCCATCCTCTACTTCAACGACTACTGGAACCTGCAGCGCGATTATTTCCCCATCAACGAGTCCCTGCAGCGGCTCCCGTTCCGCCTGTCCTTCTGCCCCCTGTCCCTGTGGCGCTGGCAGCTCTACGCCGCCCAGAGCTCCCGTTCCCCCTGGAATTTCCTGGGAGAGGATCTCTACGAGCAGTCGGACGAGGAGCAGGATTCCGTCAAGGTAGGTTGTCCCGAGGTTTCTGGGGTTTTGGGGAATTTTTCCTGGTTTTTTTGGGATTTTTCCTGAGTTTTCTGGGGTTTTGGGGAAATTTTCGTGGTTTTTTTAGGACTTTTCCTGAGTTTTCTGGGGTTTTGGGGAATTTTTCCTGGTTTTTTTGGGATTTTTCCTGAGTTTTCTGGGGTTTGGGGGAATTATCCCCATTTTTTGGGGAGATTTTCCTGAGTTTTCTGGGGTTTTGGGAGAATTTTCCCCATTTTTTGGGGAGGTTTTCCGGGGTTTTGGGGAATTTTTCCCCTTTTTTCGGGACTTTTCCTGAGTTTTCTGGGATTTTGGGGGAATTTTCCCCATTTTTTGGGAGGTTTTCCTGGGTTTTCCTGGGTTTTGGGGAATTTTTCCCCTTTTTTTGGGACTTTTCCTGAGTTTTCTGGGGTTTTGGGGGAATTTTCCCCATTTTTTGGGAGGTTTTCCTGGGTTTTCCTGGGTTTTGGGGAATTTTTCCCCTTTTTTTGGGGGGATTTTCCTGAGTTTTCTGGGGTTTTGGGAGAATTTTCCCCATTTTTTGGGGGGATTTTCCTGAGTTTTCTGGGGTTTTGGGGAATTTTTCCCCTTTTTTTGGGGGACTTTTCCTGAGTTTTCTGGGGTTTTGGAGAATTTTCCCCATTTTTTGGGGAGGTTTTCCTGGGTTTTCTGGGGTTTTGGGGGAATTTTCCCCATTTTTTGGGGAGGTTTTCCTGGGTTTTCTGGGGTTTTGGGGAATTTTTCCCCTTTTTTTGGGACTTTTCCTGGGGTTTTGGGGGAATTTTCCCCATTTTTTGGGGAGGTTTTCCTGGGTTTTCTGGGGTTTTGGGGGAATTTTCCCAATTTCCCCCGGTTTTTTGGGGGGATTTTCCCAAGTTTTCTGGGGTTTGGGGGGGAGGTTCCCAAGTTTTTGGGGGACGCCGGGGATCCTGAGTTTTTCCAGGATTCCGTCAAGGTAGGTTATCCCAAGTTTTCTGGGCTTTTGGGGAATTTTTCCTGGGTTTTTTGGGACTTTTCCTGAGTTTTCTGGGGTTTTGGGGGAATTTTCCCCATTTTTTGGGGAGGTTTTCCTGGGTTTTCCGGGGTTTTGGGGAATTTTTCCCCTTTTTTCGGGACTTTTCCTGAGTTTTCTGGGGTTTTGGGAGAATTTTCCCCATTTTTTGGGGAGGTTTTCCGGGGTTTTGGGGAATTTTTCCCCTTTTTTTGGGACTTTTCCTGAGTTTTCTGGGGTTTTGGGGGAATTTTCCCCATTTTTTGGGGGGATTTTCCTGGGTTTTCTGGGGTTTTGGGGAATTTTTCCTGGATTTTTTGGGATTTTTCCTGAGTTTTCTGGGGTTTTGGGGAATTTTCCCCATTTTTTGGGGAGGTTTTCCTGGGTTTTCTGGGGTTTTGGGGAATTTTTCCCCTTTTTTGGGGGGATTTTCCTGGGTTTTCTGGGGTTTTGGGGGAATTTTCCCCATTTTTTGGGGAGGTTTTCCTGGGTTTTCCGGGGTTTTGGGGAATTTTTCCCCTTTTTTTGGGACTTTTCCTGGGGTTTTGGGGGAATTTTCCCCATTTTTTGGGGAGGTTTTCCTGGGTTTTCTGGGGTTTTGGGGGAATTTTCCCAATTTCCCCCGGTTTTTTGGGGGGATTTTCCCACGTTTTCTGGGGTTTGGGGGGGAGGTTCCCAAGTTTTTGGGGGACGCTGGGGGTCCTGAGTTTTCCCAGGATTCCGTCAAGGTAGGTTATCCCGAGGTTTCTGGGCTTTTGGGGAATTTTTCGTGGTTTTTTGGGGATTTTTCCTGAGTTTTCTGGGGTTTTGGGGAATTTTTCCTGGTTTTTTTGGGACTTTTCCTGAGTTTTCTGGGGTTTTGGGGAATTTTTCCTGGTTTTTTTGGGACTTTTCCTGAGTTTTCTGGGGTTTTGGGGAATTTTTCCCCTTTTTTGGGGGGATTTTCCTGAGTTTTCTGGGGTGTGGGGGGATTTCCCCCATTTTTCTGGGTTTTTTGGGGGGATTTTCCCAAGTTTTCCAGGCTTTTGGGGGGGGGAATTTCTCCAAGTGTTTTTTTAATTCCACTCCTAACAGATTTCTCTCCATTCCCAACGGATTTATCCCATTCCCAATGGATTTATTCCCATTCCCAGTGAATTTATCCCATTCCCAATGCATTTATTCCCATTCCCAATGAATTAATTTCCATTCCAAATGCATTTATCCCATTCCCAATGGATTTATTCCATTCCCACTGAATTTATCCCATTCCCACTGAATTTATCCCATTCCCACTGAATTTATCTCCATTCCCAATGCATTCATTCCCATTCCCAGTCCCTCCCAGTGCCCCCAGTCCCTCAGGGCCAGCTTTATTCCCAAATTCCCAAGGATTTTCCCATTCCAGGTGGCTCTCCTGGAGACCAACCCCTACCTGCTGGCGCTGACCATCGTCGTCTCCATCGTCCACAGCATCTTCGAGTTCCTGGCCTTCAAAAACGGTGACAATTCCCAGAATTTTCCCCGGAATTTTTCCCAGTTCACCCTCTTCCCGCAGATCCACCTCCATTTCCATCCCTTTCCCTCGTTTTTTTCCGGGAATTTTTTGCCGGAAGGACCTGGAATTCCTTTCCCAACTAATCCAGTTCTGCTTCTACCCCTTGCCCTCATTCCCAATGGGAATTCTTTGCTGGAATTCCTTTCCCAAAATATCCAGCTCCATTTCCTTCCCTCCCAACGGGAATTTTCCCCTGGAATTCCTTTTCCCACCCATTCCTTTCCTTTCCTGGAGTTTTTTTTTTTTGTTTTCTTGGAGTTTTTTGGCGTTTTCCTGGAGTTTTTTTGGGGGTTTCCTGAAGGGTGTTTTTGAGGTTTCCTTGAGTTTTTTTCTGGGGTTTTCCTGGAGGTCTTTGGCGTTTCCTGGAGCATTTTTGTGTGTTTGCATTTTTTGTTTCTAGGGGATTTTTCATGTGGTTTTTTTTTTTTTCCCTGGAATTTTTCATGGGAATCTCTCCCCACAGACATCCAGTTCTGGAACAGCCGGCAGTCCCTGGAAGGGCTCTGTGTGCACTCTGTGTTTTTTGGGTTTTCTGGAGTTTTCTGTAGGTTTTTTCAGGTTTTTCTGAAGTTTTTGACAGGAATCTCTCCCTGCAGACATCCATTTCTGGAACAGCCAGCAGTCCCTGGAAGGGCTCTGTGTGCACTCTGTGTTTTTTGGGTTTTTTGGGGTTTCCCCCTGGATTTTCCGGAGTTTTTCCAGGTTTTTGATGGGAATTTCTCCCCGCAGACATCCAGTTCTGTAACAGCCGGCAGTCCCTGGAAGGGCTCTGTGTGCACTCCGTGTTTTTTGGGTTTTCTGGGGTTTCCACCTGGATTTTCTGGAATTTTTCCAGGTTTTTGACAGAATTTCTCCCTGCAGACATCCAGTTCTGGAACAGCCGGCAGTCCCTGGAAGGTCTCTCCGTGCGCTCTGTGTTTTTTGGGTTTTCTGGAGTTTTCTGTAGGTTTTTCCAGAGTTTTTTCCCCGTTTTTTCTGGAATTTTTGACAGAATCTCTCCCCACAGACATCCAGTTCTGGAACAGCCAGCAGTCCCTGGAAGGGCTCTGTGTGCACTCTGTGTTTTTTGGGTTTTCTGGCGTTTCCCCCTGGATTTTCCGGAGTTTTTCCAGAGTTTTTCCAGGTTTTTGATGGGAATTTCTCCCTGCAGACATCCATTTCTGGAACAGCCGGCAGTCCCTGGAAGGGCTCTGTGTGCACTCTGTAATTTTTGGGTTTTCTGGCGTTTCCACCTGGATTTTCTGGAGTTTTCTGGAGTTTTTCAGGATTTCCCAGGGATTTTTCAGGTTTTTCTGGAATTTTTCATGGGAATCTCTCCCATGCTGACATCCAGTTCTGGAACAGCCGGCAGTCCCTGGAAGGGCTCTGTGTTTACTCCCTATTTTTTGGGTTTTCTGGAGTTTTCTGTAGGTTTTTCTGGAATTTTTGACAGAATCTCTCCCCACAGACATCCAGTTCTGGAACAGCCGGCAGTCCCTGGAAGGGCTCTGTGTGCACTCTTGTGTTTTTGGGTTTTCTGGGGTTTCCCCTGGATTTTCCAGGTTTTTCCGAAGTTTTCCCCGTTTTTTCTGGAATTTTTGACAGAATCTCTCCCCGCAGACATCCAGTTCTGGAACAGCCGGCAGTCCCTGGAAGGGCTCTGTGTGCACTCTGTAATTTTTGGGTTTTTGGGGTTTCCCCCTGGATTTTCCGGAGTTTTTCAGGTTTTTCACGGGAATTTCTCCCCGCAGACATCCATTTCTGGAACAGCCGGCAGTCCCTGGAAGGGGCTCTGTGTGCACTCTGTGTTTTTTGGGTTTTCTGGGGTTCCCCCCTGGATTTTCTGGAGTTTTCTGAGTTTTTCAGGATTTCCCAGGGATTTTTCAGGTTTTTCTGGAATTTTTCTTGGGAATCTCTCCCCGCAGACATCCAGTTCTGGAACAGCCGGCAGTCCCTGGAAGGGCTCTGTGTGCACTCTGTAATTTTTGGGTTTTCTGGCGTTTCCACCTGGATTTTCTGGAGATTTTCTGTAGGTTTTTCCAGATATTTTCCAGGTTTTTCATGGGAATTTCTCCCCGCAGACATCCAGTTCTGGAACAGCCAGCAGTCCCTGGAAGGGCTCTGTGTGCACTCTGTGTTTTTGGGTTTTCTGGCGTTTCCCCCTGGATTTTCCGGAGTTTTTCCAGGTTTTTGATGGGAATCTCTCCCCGCAGACATCCAGTTCTGGAACAGCCGGCAGTCCCTGGAAGGGCTCTGTGTGCACTCTGTATTTTTTGGGTTTTTTGGGGTTTCCCCCTGGATTTTCCGGACTTTTCCAGGTTTTGACAGAATTTCTTCCCACAGACATCCAGTTCTGGAACAGCCAGCAGTCCCTGGAAGGGCTCTGTGTGCACTCTGTGTTTTTTGGGTTTTCTGGCGTTTCCCCCCTGGATTTTCCGGAGTTTTTCCAGAGTTTTTCCAGGTTTTTGATGGGAATTTCTCCCTGCAGACATCCATTTCTGGAACAGCCGGCAGTCCCTGGAAGGCTCTGTGTGCACTCTGTAATTTTTGGGTTTTCTGGCGTTTCCACCTGGATTTTCTGGAAGTTTTCTGGAGTTTTTCAGATTTCCCAGGGATTTTTTCAGGTTTTTCTGGAATTTTTCATGGGAATCTCTCCCTGCAGACATCCAGTTCTGGAACAGCCGGCAGTCCCTGGAAGGGCTCTGTGTTTACTCCCTATTTTTTGGGTTTTCTGGAGTTTTCTGTAGGTTTTTCTGGAATTTTTGACAGAATCTCTCCCACAGACATCCAGTTCTGGAACAGCCGGCAGTCCCTGGAAGGGCTCTGTGTGCACTCTGTGTTTTTTGGGTTTTCTGGGGTTTCCCCTGGATTTTCCAGGTTTTTCCGAAGTTTTCCCCGTTTTTTCTGGAATTTTTGGACAGAATCTCTCCCCGCAGACATCCAGTTCTGGAACAGCCGGCAGTCCCTGGAAGGGCTCTGTGTGCACTCTGTAATTTTTGGGTTTTTTTGGGGTTTCCCCCTGGCTTTTCCGGAGTTTTTCAGGTTTTTCACGGGAATTTCTCCCCGCAGACATCCATTTCTGGAACAGCCGGCAGTCCCTGGAAGGGCTCTGTGTGCACTCTGTGTTTTTTGGGTTTTCTGGGGTTCCCCCTGGATTTTCTGGAGTTTTCTGGAGTTTTTCAGGATTTCCCAGGGATTTTTCAGGTTTTCTGGAATTTTTCATGGGAATCTCTCCCCGCAGACATCCAGTTCTGGAACAGCCGGCAGTCCCTGGAAGGGCTCTGTGTGCACTCTGTAATTTTTGGGTTTTCTGGCGTTTCCACCTGGATTTTCTGGAGATTTTCTGTAGTTTTTCCAGATATTTTCCAGGTTTTTCATGGGAATTTCTCCCCGCAGACATCCAGTTCTGGAACAGCCAGCAGTCCCTGGAAGGGCTCTGTGTGCACTCTGTGTTTTTTGGGTTTTCTGGCGTTTCCCCCTGGATTTTCCGGAGTTTTTCCAGGTTTTTGATGGGAATCTCTCCCCGCAGACATCCAGTTCTGGAACAGCCGGCAGTCCCTGGAAGGGCTCTGTGTGCACTCTGTATTTTTTGGGTTTTTTGGGTTTCCCCCTGGATTTTCCGGACTTTTTCCAGGTTTTTGACAGAATTTCTTCCCACAGACATCCAGTTCTGGAACAGCCGGCAGTCCCTGGAAGGGCTCTGTGTGCGCTCTGTGTTTTTTGGGTTTTCTGGCATTTCCCCCGGATTTTCTGGAGTTTTCTGGAGTTTTTCCAGATTTTTCTCAGGTTTTCCCAGATTTTTTTGACAGAATCTCTCCCCGCAGACATCCAGTTCTGGAACAGCCGGCAGTCCCTGGAAGGGCTCTGTGTGCACTCTGTAATTTTTGGGTTTTTTGGGATTTCCCCCTGGATTTTCTGGAATTTTTCCAGGTTTTTGACAGAATTTCTCCCTGCAGACATCCAGTTCTGGAACAGCCGGCAGTCCCTGGAAGGGCTCTGTGTGCACTCCGTATTTTTTGGGTTTTCTGAAGTTTTTCCATAGTTTTTCCAGGTTTTTGACAGGAATTTCTCCCTGCAGACATCCAGTTCTGGAACAGCTGGCAGTCCCTGGAAGGGCTCTGTGTGCACTCTGTGTTTTTTGGGTTTTCTGGCGTTTCCACCTGGATTTTCCGGGAGTTTTTCCAGGTTTTTGATGGGAATTTCTCCCTGCAGACATCCAGTTCTGGAACAGCCGGCAGTCCCTGGAAGGTCTCTCCGTGCGCTCTGTGTTTTTTGGGTTTTCTGGCGTTTCCACCTGGATTTTCTGGAGTTTTTCCGGAGTTTTTCCACCATTTTTGACAGGAATTTCTCCCTGCAGACATCCATTTTCTGGAACAGCCGGCAGTCCCTGGAAGGGCTCTGTGTGCACTCTGTAATTTTTGGGTTTTCTGGCGTTTCCCCCTGGATTTTCTGGAGTTTTTCCAGAGTTTTTCCAGGTTTTTGATGGGAATTTCTCCCCGCAGACATCCAGTTCTGGAACAGCCGGCAGTCCCTGGAAGGGCTCTGTGTGCACTCTGTGTTTTTGGGTTTTCTGGAATTTTTCCAGATATTTTCCAGGTTTTTGATGGGAATTTCTCCCTGTAGATATCCAGTTCTGGAACAGCCGGCAGTCCCTGGAAGGTCTCTCCGTGCGCTCCGTGTTTTTCGGCGTTTTCCAGTCCCTCGTGGTGCTGCTCTACATCCTGGACAACGAGACCAACTTCGTGGTGCAGCTCAGCGTTTTCATCGGGCTGCTCATCGACCTCTGGAAAATCACCAAGGTCATGGACGTGCGGGTGAGCGCGAAAATGGCCAGGATGGGCTTTTCCTGGGAGTTTTGGGGCCTAAATTGGCATTTCCTGCGATTTTTTGGGGTCTAAATGGGCTTTTTCTCCTTTTTTTTTGGGCGATCTAAGTGGATTTTTCTTGGTTTTTTGGGTCTAAGTGGGCTTTTCCTGCTTTTTGGGGAGTCTGAGCGGTTTTTTCCCTTTTTTTCTGGGTTTTCCCTGCTTTTTTTTGAGGTCTAAATGGGCTTTTTCCCCTTTTTTGGGGGCTCTAAGTGGGTTTTTCCGTTTTTTGGTATCTAAGTGGGTTTTTTTTGGGGTCTAAGTGGGCTTTACATCTTTTTTTGGGCGATCTAAGTGGATTTTTCTTGGTTTTTTGGGGTCTAAATAGGCTTTTTCTCCTTTTTTTTGGGTGATCTAAGTGGATTTTTCTTGGTTTTTTGAGGTCTAAATGTGCTTTTTCTCCCTTTTTTTGGGCGATCTGAGTGGGTTTTTCTTGGTTTTTTGGGTCTAAATAGGCTTTTTCTCCTTTTTTTTTGGGTGATCTAAGTGGATTTTTCTTGGTTTTTTGGGGTCTAAATAGGCTTTTTCTCCTTTTTTTTGGGTGATCTAAGTGGATTTTTCTTGGTTTTTTGGGGTCTAAATGGGCTTTTTTCTCCTTTTTTTGGGGCGCTCTAAGTGGATTTTTCTAGGTTTTTTGGGTCTAAATAGGCTTTTTTTCCTTTTTTTTGGGCGATCTAAGTGGATTTTCCTTGGTTTTTTGAGGTCTAAATGTGCTTTTTCTCCCTTTTTTTGGGCGATCTGAGTGGGTTTTTCTTGATTTTTTGGGGTCTAAATGGGCTTTTTCTCCTTTTTTTTGGGCGATCTAAGTGGATTTTTCCTGGTTTTTTGGGGTCTAAATGGGCTTTTTCTCTTTTTTGGGCAATCTAAGTGGATTTTTCTTGGTTTTTTGGGGTCTAAATGGGCTTTTTCTCCTTTTTTTTGGGCGATCTAAGTGGATTTTTCTTGGTTTTTTGGGGTCTAAATGTGCTTTTTCTCCCTTTTTTTGGGCGATCTGAGTGGGTTTTTCTTGGTTTTTTGGGGTCTAAATGGGCTTTTTCTCCTTTTTTTTGGCGATCTAAGTGGATTTTGCTTGGTTTTTGGGGTCTAAATGGGCTTTTTCTCCTTTTTTTGGGCGATCTAAGTGGATTTTCCTTGGTTTTTTGAGGTCTAAATGTGCTTTTTCTCCCTTTTTTTGGGCGATCTGAGTGGGTTTTTTCTTGGTTTTTTGGGGTCTAAATGGGCTTTTTCTCCTTTTTTTTGGGCGATCTAAGTGGGTTTTTCCTGTTTTTTTGGCGTCTAAGTGGGCTTTTCCTGCTTTTTCGGGGGTCTGAGCGGTTTTTTCCCTTTTTTTCTGGGTTTTAAGTGCGTTTTCCCTGCTTTTTTTTGAGGTCCTAATGGGCTTTTTTCCCTTTTTTGGGGGGATCTAAGTGGGTTTTTCCTGCTTTTTTAGAGGGTCTAAGTTGGTTTTTCCGTTTTTTGTATCTAAGTGGGTTTTTTTGGGGGTCTAAGTGGGCTTTACGTCTTTTTTTTGGGATCTAAGTGGTTTTTCCTGGTTTTTTTGGGGTCTGAGTGGGCTTTTCCCATTTTTTGGGGGTCTAACCGGTTTTTCCGTTTTTTGGGGGGTCTAAGCAACTTTTTCCCAAGGTTTTCTGGGGTTTAAGTGGGCTTTTCCCATTTTTTTTTGTGTCTAAGTGGGCTTTCCCCTTTTTTGGGGTCTCAGTGGGTTTTTCCTGGTTTTTTTGGAGTCTAAGTAAGATTTTCCCTTCTTTTTTATGTGTGTCTGAACGGTTTTCCATTTTTGGGGGTCTAAGCAGGTTTTTCCTGGGTTTTTTTGCAGTCTAAGTGGGCTTTTCCCCTTTTTCTGTGGGGTCTAATAATTTTTTCCTGTTTTTTTGGGGTCTAAGCAGGTTTTTCCCAGTTTTTTCGTGTCTAAGCAGTTTTTCCCATTTTTGGGGGGGTGTAAATGGGGTTTTTCCTGGTTTTTTTTGGATCTAAGTGGTTTTTCCCAGGTTTTTTTGGGGGTCTAATTGTTTTTCCCATTTTTTTTTTTTGGCAGCTGGACCGGGAGCACAAAGTGGCTGGGATGTTCCCCCGCATGAGCTTCAAGGACAAATCCACCTACGTGGAGTCCTCCACCAAGGTCTACGATGATGTGAGTTGGGAATTCGGGGTGGGATTGGCCCGGAATTCTCTGGGATTTGTCCCAGAATTCTTAGGGATTTGTCCTCAAATTCTCTGGGATTTGTCCTCAAATTCTCTGGGATTTGGTCCTCAAATTCTCTGGGATTTGTTCTCAAATTCTCTGGGATTTGTCCTCAAATTCTCTGGGATTTGTCCCAGAATTCTCCATGATTTGTCCTCAAATTCTCTGGGATTTGTCCCCGAATTCTCTGGGATTTGTCCTCAAATTCTCTGGGATTTGTCCAGAATTCTCTGAGATTTGTCCTCAAATTCCTTGGATGGGGATTTGTCCTCAAATTCTCCGGGATTTGTCCTCAAATTCTCTGGGATTTGTCCTCAAATTCTCCAGGATTTGTCCTCAAATTCTCTGGGATTGTCCTCAAATTCTCTGGGATTTGTCCCAGAATTCTCTGGGATTTGTCCTGGAATTCTCCATGATTTGTCCTCAAATTCTCCGGGATTTGTCCTCAAATTCTCTGGGATTTGTCCTCAAATTCTCCAAGATTTGTCTTCAAATTCTCTGAGATTTGTCCCAGAATTCTCCGAGATTTGTCCTCAAATTCTCCAAAATTTGTCCTCAAATTCTCTGGGATTTGTCCTCATATTCTCTGGGATTTGTCCCCAAATTCTCCAAGATTTGTCCTCAAATTTCTCTGAGATTTGTCCTCAAATTCTCTGGGATTTGTCCTCAAATTCTCTGGGATTTGTCCCCAAATTCTCTGGGATTTGTCCTCAAATTCTCTGGGATTTGTCCTGGAATTCTCCATGATTTGTCCTCAAATCTCTGGGATTTGTCCTCAAATTTCTCTGGGATTTGTCCAGAATTCTCTGGGATTTGCCCCCGAATTCTCTTGAGATTTGTCCTCAAATTCTCCAAGATTTGTCCTCAAATTCTCTGGGATTTGTCCTCAAATTCTCTGGGATTTGTCCTCAAATTCTCTGGGATTGGCCCAGAATTCTCTGGGATTGGCCCAGAATTCTCTGGGATTTGTCCTCAAATTCTCCAAGATTTGTTCTCAAATTCTCTGGGACTTGTCCTCGAATTCTCCGAGATTTTTTCCCCAAATTCTCTGGGATTTGTCCTCAAATTCTCTGGGATTTGTCCCAGAATTCTCTGAGATTTGTCCTCAAATTCTCCATGATTTGTCCTCAAATTCTCTGGGATTTGTCCTCAAATTCTCCGGGATTTGTCCTCAAATTCTCTGGGATTTGTCCTGGAATTCTCTGGGATTTGTCCCAGAATTCTCTGGGATTTGTCCTCAAATTCTCTGGGATTTGTCCTCAAATTCTCTGGGATTTGGCCCAGAATTCTCAGGATTTGGCCTGGAATTTTCCAGGATTTGTCCCGGAATTCTCTGGGATTTGTACCCAGAATTCTCAGGGATTTGTCCCAGAATTACTCAAATCACCCCCAAATGAACATGGAATTGACCCAAAATTCCCAGAAAATGACCCCAAATCCGCTCTGAACCACCCCAGAATTCCCAGGCTGACCTGGAATTCCTGGGAATGACCCAAATCGACGATAAATTGACCCAAAATCCCCAAGAACCACCCAAATCACCCCCAAACAAACACGGAATGGACCCCAAATTCCCAAAAACAACCCCAAATCCCAAAAAATTACCCCAAATTTCCCAAAAAATTACCCAAATCGACCCCAAATCGATGATAAATTGACCCAGAATCCCCAAGAACCACCCAAATCACCCCCAAACAAACACGGAATGGACCCAAAATCCCCAAAAAACAACCCAAATTCCCAAAAAAATTACCCAAATCGACCCCAAATCGATGATAAATTGACCAAAATCCCCAAAACCACCCAAATCACCTGAATGGGCAGGAAATGGACCCAAATTCCAAAAAACAACCCCAAATCCCCAAAAAACAACCCAAAATTCCCAAAAAAATTACCCCAAATTCCCAAAAAACAACCCGAATCCCCAAAAAACAACCCCAAATTCCCAAAAATTACCCCAAATTCCCAAAAAACAACCCCAAATTCCCAAAAAACA
>JAXCHO010000764.1:0-73727 GCA_036630365.1 Acanthiza pusilla
TAAGCAATATACTTCTTGCAGATCGGTGTTGTGGTTTAGTTTTAACTAAATAATCAATGGTACCATAAACAAATTACAAATAGCTGTGAACAAAGAGACACATATGTATAGCATCAAATAATGTTTTCTGGGTAATGCTCTCTGTAAAAGCTTAGTAAATTCATATCATTACTTTAACAACACATCTAGAATTTCATGTTTTGACAGAACTTAAACTTTAACTTCACTTAAAATTAAGATAAATCTAACAGAGCTTAAAGTTAACATCATTGAAAGCAAAAATTAATGTCAAGCACTTAAAAAATAAGTCCTATCTCATAGGTGCCTCTACCCAGACTTACATGCTGATAAAATACAAATTAACAGAGACAATTCACACACATGTACAGGAAAACAAAATTAAACTTGCCTTTGCTAAAGTTATTATGGGGCTAACTGACTCTTAGGCCACAAAATGCTTTACAGAATTGGCCTCAGGATGCTACTCAGCCAGTTCTGGCTCTGAGGCAGCAAGTTACACCCCTCTGCCAGCTGTTACAAATTCACTAAACAACACCACCACTCACAAACATGGAAATTTTCTTCACTCGACTACAAGCGTCTGTTTTCTCTTTTCTTTCTTTCAGAGGTTACCAAAATTCAACTTCTTAATCAAACTGAAAACCAACAGACTTTACATAAATTTTGATCAACTTAAAGTTGACAGGTCTGACTTATAAACTCAAAAGGCATAAAAGACTCAAACACATTCTTAGTACATTTGCTGCAGCACTTTCACACTTGTATGCACACAGATACTGATTAAGGTATACCTATGGAAAGAAAAATAGTCCTTTGAATTCAGTGAGGTAGTCACTCTGAATGCCTTTGCATTCTTTTAACTTTAAATTTTACTAAAATTAGATACAAGATTAAGAGTATACCTTAAGAGTTTTAGATACAGCAGAATTTAACTTATTTTGACTTTCTTCGCACAAGAAACTACTGAAAATTCATCATACAGCAGTTAAACATTTGCAAATAATATCAAGAAATAAATCTAAAGTGTGGCAGATTTACAGTCATGTGGAAAATGCCTGTTCACTCCTCTAAGATAAATGTAAGTTTATTAAGATGTTTTCGAGATGCAGCTTTACTCACAGGGATGATAGCACTGCACGTTCTTGGAAAATTGCATTTAAGACCTGCTTAACTTGCTGATGGTAAGACAGCTTTCTGTAAAAATAATTACAAACGGTTTGAGATGTAAAGCACATGTGTCTACATGGCAAAAACAATTGCATTTAAATTGTCTTATTAAAGCTGTATAGGCAGACAGGTAAAGCTGGCACCACGCTACATGTTTTTACAGTAGAGGATCGTGAGCTAATTATATTCGATTTCCAAACAGCTTCTGCAGATAACAAACATGGAGTTAGGCCTAGTATAGGCCCCACCCTCAGCCTGCCCAGATACCTTGTCTCCCCGTGGGAAATTCCCTGCTTTACCCCACAGGAACTGCAGATTTTAGGCACCTTGAATGCACATAGCTGTACCACCTTCACATTTCTCAGCACAAGGAATAGCCCTATGGCTTGGTGGGTCAATGCCACAAACACCATGCTACCCAAGTGTTTCACACCGGTGTAATTCAATCACAAACTAAAACTAACCTTGAGTTTTAGATACATATGCAACTCCCGCAGGGCATTTTCTTCATCTGTGCGGACTGAGCATGGACCAGAGTGCCAATGGCAATTAAAGGTGGTCCATCTACTTTGGGGAAAGTACCCTCTTTTCTCTAAAGATGACAATTGCACTATGGAGCCAACAAAACTGAACTCACCACTCATACTCACAGCATACATGCTTTTACTTCTGCCTGCAGAGATACAGCTGAGTTCTGGAACACTGCCACTTCATCGGCTCCTGGGCTTGCAAGTGCACAAGGCCTCAGGAGCCTGAACAAACCTGGCTGTTGGTTGGCCAAGTTTAGTAATGCTACCAGCATAGCGATAGCTGACTCGTTAATTGATGTAGACAGCATTAGACATGCTATATTCCAAAATCAAGCAGCAATTGATTTTTTGCTTTTACTGCGTGGGCATGGGTGCAAAGAATTTGACAGGTTATGTTGTATGAACTTAAGTGACCATTCCCGCTCTTCCATCCCTCCACTGCCCTGCACTGACTTGCTCGGCCATCCCCACCTTGACTTCCCCACCCATTTGTCCAGGCCCAGCCTTGCCTTCCCTTCTCCTTCTGGGACTCTCATTGCCTTGCCTACCTCCCCCTTGCCTTGCCTTGCCCTGTAAACACAGCAGTTGCCTTCTGTTGCCCTCAAAGCCCTCACTTGCCTTGCAGGACCTTGCTCACCCCTCCCCCACCTGGAATTCAAGACCCTTCTTTTCGTGACAATTCTTCAACTTGCCTTGCCCTGCCTGCTTCCCTCAGGAAGCCTTCAAGGCCTTCACATACCCGCAGTGTTTCAGGAGCATGGAAGAGGAAGCCCATAGGAGGTCACGTGAAGCCAGACCTGTCTGTCCCAGCAGCTTTTGCCTGGCATCAATTCTTGCATGTATGGAATTTTGGACAGGGGCAATCCACATTTGTCTTCTGGGCTCCGGAACCAAAATGACAGTTCTTCTGCATTGGAAGGAAAGCAGGTAGCCCCAGTGTTTTAGGTGCAGATTAGAGATGGTGCAGGTGAGAGCAAGGCCAGTCAAATCAGTCTTTCCTGGCCACTTCCGCCTGCCAGCAATCTATGAACCTCACCTGTCTTGCCTTGCTAAACCACCATTGCTGTGCATTCCCTTTCATGCCCATTCCCTACCCTAGACCTGCTTACTGCTTGTGTCTGCGACTGAATTCATGTCAAAGGCCCTGCCATATTTGGTCCTGTGCTTGTTGTGCATGTCCACGAGATAATGAAGAAAAGAGAATGAAGAAAACTTTCTTGCTTGACTCCACTTCCTCCTTCCGGTTTTCCTAGCACCTTCAGTTTTAACTCTGTGATTAAAACTTCCGGTCTCCCTAGCACACTCCGATTCAACTCTATGATACAAAACTTCCGGTCTTCCTAGCACCTTCAGTTTTAACTCTGTGGTTAAAACTTCCGGTCTCCCTAGCACATCCAATTTTTAACTCTGTCATACCAACTTCCGGCCTTCCTAGCACATCCGGTTTTTGTAACCAACTCTACTTTTGCTTGTATTGTAGCCTAAAAGACAGGCTACCTGAAACAGAGGCCAAGACAAATTAGGAGTATAAAAAGCAGACAATTTATTTAAGGCCTGCAGAGGCCTTAAAGGTAGATTCAGGCAAACAAAGTCCCCTGTCGGGGACGACACCCAAAATGGACCCCGAGTCACGAGCTCTTCACCTTTTATAAGTTCTGTTTCATTAGCATATTGGCCCTTAATTCTCCAATCGTACCCTCAGGTGATGATGTTAACCACCCCAGGCCTGCTCCCCCCATCTCACAGTTGTTTACATATTTTCAAGCCCTAAGGCAATGAATATGTCCTTGAATCTGTACTCAGAGAGTCTTGTTTTGGCTAAAGGTGCTGGGAACAGGGGATTTTAGCACTTTGTAAGAAGCACAGAACTACAGCAAGTTACAGCTACATGAAGAGTAAAAAACTAGAAATACCTGAAGGCATCAGTATAGCTCATTGTATTATTGCTTGAATTGCCATTGTTTGTTAGACAGCCTTGTCATTGTTTGCTAGCAGCCAATCTTAATGTGCCACAGTAATTATGAAAAGGTATAAGAGCAGCAGCAGCAGAGAATAATTAAGAGCTTCTTCTGGCTAATTCTAAACAAAACTCAGCTCCCACTTTTCACCACAGTTAAATAAAACTATTGTTCTGGAAATGATCTTTCCTCTCCTTTGCGGTGGATGCCAGTCCCTATTGTCCCTACTGACTATATTTCACTTATCATTGTGGGATGGTTTTGGCACCTATGGAATGAATGCCTTTGGATAAAATGAAAATCCTGCAAATCAAAAGCCTCTTTGCATAAGGGGAAGATGAAGAAAGCAGAGAAGTTTTCAGATGTATCTTAGCTTGCTTTTTACATTAATTTTACCTTTGCTTCTGATGCCAAAGTGATTTTTGCCTTTTTACTTTTCTGTATTTGTGACCTTGCCAGTAGTTTTTCCCCAGCCAGAAAGACCAAACTCATTGCAGAGCTCCAAGCCCTGGAGGGCACAAGGCCCCTCTCCTGTCTTGCTTCTTCCTGGGAACCAAGCCTGACAACAAGATCTTCAAGACACATTTTAGTCAACAAGTCCAACTAGTACCAAGGGTGGGGGGGCTCCAGAGAAGGGGCTTGACCTGGGGGGAATTGCATCCCCACTTGTCCTCTGAATTGGTGCTTTTGATCAATGATGCTAATTTCCTAAAACCTAGAAGACTGTATTCAGCCGGGGGGAGGGGTGGGCGTTTGTGGATATTCTTCCTGGAACTGTCCCTGGAGCTCCAGTAAAGATCCACTTTTATCTTATCTCCTATACTGAAAGGATCTTGAGTTTCATTTCTAGGCTGAAAAAGGCAGCATTTCAGATGAGTTATTCTCCAGCTGCACTGTTACAAACACTGGAAAAATGAAAGACCATTCACTTTAAGCACTCAAAACACAGCTCCTTCTACCCATATTCTCCCTACTGGAACTATAGGATCAGTCTTCTCTGTGGGTTTTGCCCTCCCTATCCATTCAAAGTCCCACATAGTCTTGCTTGTCAGGTGCCAAGCTATGGTATCCACCCCCCCCCCCACCACGCCCCAGAAACCCGGTCTTATCGCCACTTGAGGTGATAGGAGCAGAAGCAAACAAGGTGGTTACTATGACTGTTCCAGGGGAATGGCACTGGTGCCAAGTACCCACTCCGCACTTACGTCGGCAGGAGTAATGGGTGGGAGCAGGAAGAGGGGGGAGGTAACTGCTCTTCTGTTTGTGATTTAACAGGATACCTGCAACCCATACACCCCCTGGAGCAAAACATCTGGGTGACCCTGGCTAAGGCAACTGGACAAGATCCCTTATGCCTTAGCACTGCTGCGCCTCAGAAGCCATTCACAAAGTGTCTGATCGGCATCCTTCTCACCACCCCTGAACTGCCACAGTTATGGAACAGCACCCCTGCCTCCTCAGCCTGCCCGGATACATTGTCTCCCCGTGGGAAATTCCCTGCTTTACCCCCACAGGAACTGCAGATTTTAGGCACCTTGAATGCACATAGCTGTACCACCTTCACATTTCTCAGCACAAGGAATAGCCCTATGGCTTGGTGGGTCAATGCCACAACACCATGCTACCCAAGTGTTTCACACCGGTGTAATTCAATCACAAACTAAAACTAACCTTGAGTTTTAGTATACATATGCAACTCCCGCAGGGCATTTTCTTAATCTGTGCGGACTGAGCATGGACCAGAGTGCCAATGGCAATTAAAGGTGGTCCATCTACTTTGGGGAAAGTAACCCTCTTTTCTCTAAAGATGACAATTGCACTATGGAGCCAACAAAACTGAACTCACCACTCTCATACTCACAGCATACATGCTTTTACTTCTGCCTGCAGAGATACAGCTGAGTTCTGGAACACTGCCAAGATAATCACTGCCTCTTCATCGGCTCCTGGGCTTGCAAGTGCACAAGGCCTCAGGAGCCTGAACAAACCTGGCTGTTGGTTGGCCAAGTTTAGTAATGCTACCAGCATAGCGATAGCTGACTTGTTAATTGATGTAGACAGCATTAGACATGCTATATTCCAAAATCAAGCAGCAATTGATTTTTTGCTTTTACTGCGTGGGCATGGGTGCAAAGAATTTGACAGGTTATGTTGTATGAACTTAAGTGACCATTCCCGCTCTTCCATCCCTCCACTGCCCTGCACTGATTTGCTCAGCCATCCCCACCTTGACTTCCCCACCCATTTGTCCAGGCCCAGCCTTGCCTTCCCTTCCCTTCCCTTCTTTTTCTAGAACTCTCATTGTCTTGCTTATCTCTCCCTTGCCTTGCCTTGCCCTGTAAATGCAGCAGTTGCCTTCTGTTGCCCTCAAAGCCTTCACTTGCCTTGCAGGACCTTGCTCACCCCTCCCCCACCTGGAATTCAAGACCCCTCTTTTCGTGGCATTTCTTCAACTTGCCTTGCCCTGCCTGCTTCCCTCAGGAAGCCTTCAAGGCCTTCACATACCCGCAGCGTTTCAGGAGCATGGAAGAGGAAGCCCATAGGAGCCAAACCCGTCTGTCCCAGCAGCTTTTTTCTGGCATCAATTCTTGCATGTACAGGATTTTGGACTGGCAATCCACATTTGTCTTCTGAGCTCTGGGACCAAGATGACAGTTCTTCTGCATTGGAAGGAAAGCAGGTAGCCCCAGTGTTTTAGGTGCAGATTAGAGCTGGCACAGGTGAGAGCAAGACTGTTATTATACACTCAATTGTGGGTTTTGCATTATGAGCAAAGGTAATTAAGGCAACAGATACAACTACAGGTGCAATACATAAGAGAAAGAGAACAGTACTTTAAAAATATACAGATCATTAACCATTTAACTATTAGCTACTACCCAGAGTCCACAATCACGGGAGAGTCCCATTTTACAGGTGAGACTTGAAGACCTTTCCCGGGCAAGGTTGTCAAGTTTACCTGAAAAGGGGTTCCAGCTCTCCAAGCCCAATTGGTGAGCCAAAATGACTCAATTGCAGTTTTAGGGTAGAAACATCTGGGATTCAAGATTCAGTACCCGATCAGCTTAGGGCCAGGACTTGGCCAGAGCCCAGGCCTTACCTGAGAGGGTCTCTCTAAATCTTCTAAACAAGCTTCTATTAATATCAATTCTTTAAAGCAATATACTTCTTGCAGATCGGTGTTGTGGTTTAGTTTTAACTAAATAATCAATGGTACCATAAACAAATTACAAATAGCTGTGAACAAAGAGACACATATGTATAGCATCAAATAATGTTTTCTGGGTAATGCTCTCTGTAAAAGCTTAGTAAATTCATATCATTACTTTAACAACACATCTAGAATTTCATGTTTTGACAGAACTTAAACTTTAACTTCACTTAAAATTAAGATAAATCTAACAGAGCTTAAAGTTAACATCATTGAAAGCAAAAATTAATGTCAAGCACTTAAAAAATAAGTCCTATCTCATAGGTGCCTCTACCCAGACTTACATGCTGATAAAATACAAATTAACAGAGACAATTCACACACATGTACAGGAAAACAAAATTAAACTTGCCTTTGCTAAAGTTATTATGGGGCTAACTGACTCTTAGGCCACAAAATGCTTTACAGAATTGGCCTCAGGATGCTACTCAGCCAGTTCTGGCTCTGAGGCAGCAAGTTACACCCCTCTGCCAGCTGTTACAAATTCACTAAACAACACCACCACTCACAAACATGGAAATTTTCTTCACTCGACTACAAGCGTCTGTTTTCTCTTTTCTTTCTTTCAGAGGTTACCAAAATTCAACTTCTTAATCAAACTGAAAACCAACAGACTTTACATAAATTTTGATCAACTTAAAGTTGACAGGTCTGACTTATAAACTCAAAAGGCATAAAAGACTCAAACAACATTCTTAGTACATTTGCTGCAGCACTTTCACACTTGTATGCACACAGATACTGATTAAGGTATACCTATGGAAAGAAAAATAGTCCTTTGAATTCAGTGAGGTAGTCACTCTGAATGCCTTTGCATTCTTTTAACTTTAAATTTACTAAAATTAGATACAAGATTAAGAGTATACCTTAAGAGTTTTAGATACAGCAGAATTTAACTTATTTTGACTTTCTTCGCACAAGAAACTACTGAAAATTCATCATACAGCAGTTAAACATTTGCAAATAATATCAAGAAATAAATCTAAAGTGTGGCAGATTTACAGTCATGTGGAAAATGCCTGTTCACTCCTCTAAGATAAATGTAAGTTTATTAAGATGTTTTCGAGATGCAGCTTTACTCACAGGGATGATAGCACTGCACGTTCTTGGAAAATTGCATTTAAGACCTGCTTAACTTGCTGATGGTAAGACAGCTTTCTGTAAAAATAATTACAAACGGTTTGAGATGTAAAGCACATGTGTCTACATGGCAAAAACAATTGCATTTAAATTGTCTTATTAAAGCTGTATAGGCAGACAGGTAAAGCTGGCACCACGCTACATGTTTTTACAGTAGAGGATCGTGAGCTAATTATATTCGATTTCCAAACAGCTTCTGCAGATAACAAACATGGAGTTAGGCCTAGTATAGGCCCCACCCTCAGCCTGCCCAGATACCTTGTCTCCCCGTGGGAAATTCCCTGCTTTACCCCCACAGGAACTGCAGATTTTAGGCACCTTGAATGCACATAGCTGTACCACCTTCACATTTCTCAGCACAAGGAATAGCCCTATGGCTTGGTGGGTCAATGCCACAACACCATGCTACCCAAGTGTTTCACACCGGTGTAATTCAATCACAAACTAAAACTAACCTTGAGTTTTAGTATACATATGCAACTCCCGCAGGGCATTTTCTTAATCTGTGTGGACTGAGCATGGACCAGAGTGCCAATGGCAATTAAAGGTGGTCCATCTACTTTGGGGAAAGTAACCCTCTTTTCTCTAAAGATGACAATTGCACTATGGAGCCAACAAAACTGAACTCACCACTCATACTCACAGCATACATGCTTTTACTTCTGCCTGCAGAGATACAGCTGAGTTCTGGAACACTGCCACTTCATCGGCTCCTGGGCTTGCAAGTGCACAAGGCCTCAGGAGCCTGAACAAACCTGGCTGTTGGTTGGCCAAGTTTAGTAATGCTACCAGCATAGCGATAGCTGACTCGTTAATTGATGTAGACAGCATTAGACATGCTATATTCCAAAATCAAGCAGCAATTGATTTTTTGCTTTTACTGCGTGGGCATGGGTGCAAAGAATTTGACAGGTTATGTTGTATGAACTTAAGTGACCATTCCCGCTCTTCCATCCCTCCACTGCCCTGCACTGACTTGCTCGGCCATCCCCACCTTGACTTCCCCACCCATTTGTCCAGGCCCAGCCTTGCCTTCCCTTCTCCTTCTGGGACTCTCATTGCCTTGCCTACCTCCCCCTTGCCTTGCCTTGCCCTGTAAACACAGCAGTTGCCTTCTGTTGCCCTCAAAGCCCTCACTTGCCTTGCAGGACCTTGCTCACCCCTCCCCCACCTGGAATTCAAGACCCTTCTTTTCGTGACAATTCTTCAACTTGCCTTGCCCTGCCTGCTTCCCTCAGGAAGCCTTCAAGGCCTTCACATACCCGCAGTGTTTCAGGAGCATGGAAGAGGAAGCCCATAGGAGGTCACGTGAAGCCAGACCTGTCTGTCCCAGCAGCTTTTGCCTGGCATCAATTCTTGCATGTATGGAATTTTGGACAGGCAATCCACATTTGTCTTCTGGGCTCCGGAACCAAAATGACAGTTCTTCTGCATTGGAAGGAAAGCAGGTAGCCCCAGTGTTTTAGGTGCAGATTAGAGATGGTGCAGGTGAGAGCAAGGCCAGTCAAATCAGTCTTTCCTGGCCACTTCCGCCTGCCAGCAATCTATGAACCTCACCTGTCTTGCCTTGCTAAACCACCATTGCTGTGCATTCCCTTTCATGCCCATTCCCTACCCTAGACCTGCTTACTGCTTGTGTCTGCGACTGAATTCATGTCAAAGGCCCTGCCATATTTGGTCCTGTGCTTGTTGTGCATGTCCACGAGATAATGAAGAAAAGAGAATGAAGAAAACTTTCTTGCTTGACTCCACTTCCTCCTTCCGGTTTTCCTAGCACCTTCAGTTTTAACTCTGTGATTAAAACTTCCGGTCTCCCTAGCACACTCCGATTCAACTCTATGATACAAAACTTCCGGTCTTCCTAGCACCTTCAGTTTTAACTCTGTGGTTAAAACTTCCGGTCTCCCTAGCACATCCAATTTTTAACTCTGTCATACCAACTTCCGGCCTTCCTAGCACATCCGGTTTTTGTAACCAACTCTACTTTTGCTTGTATTGTAGCCTAAAAGACAGGCTACCTGAAACAGAGGCCAAGACAAATTAGGAGTATAAAAAGCAGACAATTTATTTAAGGCCTGCAGAGGCCTTAAAGGTAGATTCAGGCAAACAAAGTCCCCTGTCGGGGACGACACCCAAAATGGACCCCGAGTCACGAGCTCTTCACCTTTTATAAGTTCTGTTTCATTAGCATATTGGCCCTTAATTCTCCAATCGTACCCTCAGGTGATGATGTTAACCACCCCAGGCCTGCTCCCCCCATCTCACAGTTGTTTACATATTTTCAAGCCCTAAGGCAATGAATATGTCCTTGAATCTGTACTCAGAGAGTCTTGTTTTGGCTAAAGGTGCTGGGAACAGGGGATTTTAGCACTTTGTAAGAAGCACAGAACTACAGCAAGTTACAGCTACATGAAGAGTAAAAAACTAGAAATACCTGAAGGCATCAGTATAGCTCATTGTATTATTGCTTGAATTGCCATTGTTTGTTAGACAGCCTTGTCATTGTTTGCTAGCAGCCAATCTTAATGTGCCACAGTAATTATGAAAAGGTATAAGAGCAGCAGCAGCAGAGAATAATTAAGAGCTTCTTCTGGCTAATTCTAAACAAAACTCAGCTCCCACTTTTCACCACAGTTAAATAAAACTATTGTTCTGGAAATGATCTTTCCTCTCCTTTGCGGTGGATGCCAGTCCCTATTGTCCCTACTGACTATATTTCACTTATCATTGTGGGATGGTTTTGGCACCTATGGAATGAATGCCTTTGGATAAAATGAAAATCCTGCAAATCAAAAGCCTCTTTGCATAAGGGGAAGATGAAGAAAGCAGAGAAGTTTTCAGATGTATCTTAGCTTGCTTTTTACATTAATTTTACCTTTGCTTCTGATGCCAAAGTGATTTTTGCCTTTTTACTTTTCTGTATTTGTGACCTTGCCAGTAGTTTTTCCCCAGCCAGAAAGACCAAACTCATTGCAGAGCTCCAAGCCCTGGAGGGCACAAGGCCCCTCTCCTGTCTTGCTTCTTCCTGGGAACCAAGCCTGACAACAAGATCTTCAAGACACATTTTAGTCAACAAGTCCAACTAGTACCAAGGGTGGGGGGGCTCCAGAGAAGGGGCTTGACCTGGGGGGAATTGCATCCCCACTTGTCCTCTGAATTGGTGCTTTTGATCAATGATGCTAATTTCCTAAAACCTAGAAGACTGTATTCAGCCGGGGGGAGGGGTGGGCTTTTGTGGATATTCTTCCTGGAACTGTCCCTGGAGCTCCAGTAAAGATCCACTTTTATCTTATCTCCTATACTGAAAGGATCTTGAGTTTCATTTCTAGGCTGAAAAAGGCAGCATTTCAGATGAGTTATTCTCCAGCTGCACTGTTACAAACACTGGAAAAATGAAAGACCGTTCACTTTAAGCACTCAAAACACAGCTCCTTCTACCCATATTCTCCCTACTGGAACTATAGGATCAGTCTTCTCTGTGGGTTTTGCCCTCCCTATCCATTCAAAGTCCCACATAGTCTTGCTTGTCAGGTGCCAAGCTATGGTATCCACCCCCCCCCCCACCACGCCCCAGAAACCCGGTCTTATCGCCACTTGAGGTGATAGGAGCAGAAGCAAACAAGGTGGTTACTATGACTGTTCCAGGGGAATGGCACTGGTGCCAAGTACCCACTCCGCACTTACGTCGGCAGGAGTAATGGGTGGGAGCAGGAAGAGGGGGGAGGTAACTGCTCTTCTGTTTGTGATTTAACAGGATACCTGCAACCCATACACCCCCTGGAGCAAAACATCTGGGTGACCCTGGCTAAGGCAACTGGACAAGATCCCTTATGCCTTAGCACTGCTGCGCCTCAGAAGCCATTCACAAAGTGTCTGATCGGCATCCTTCTCACCACCCCTGAACTGCCACAGTTATGGAACAGCACCCCTGCCTCCTCAGCCTGCCTGGATACATTGTCTCCCCGTGGGAAATTCCCTGCTTTACCCCCACAGGAACTGCAGATTTTAGGCACCTTGAATGCACATAGCTGTACCACCTTCACATTTCTCAGCACAAGGAATAGCCCTATGGCTTGGTGGGTCAATGCCACAACACCATGCTACCCGAGTGTTTCACACCGGTGTAATTCAATCACAAACTAAAACTAACCTTGAGTTTTAGTATACATATGCAACTCCCGCAGGGCATTTTCTTAATCTGTGCGGACTGAGCATGGACCAGAGTGCCAATGGCAATTAAAGGTGGTCCATCTACTTTGGGGAAAGTAACCCTCTTTTCTCTAAAGATGACAATTGCACTATGGAGCCAACAAAACTGAACTCACCACTCTCATACTCACAGCATACATGCTTTTACTTCTGCCTGCAGAGATACAGCTGAGTTCTGGAACACTGCCAAGATAATCACTGCCTCTTCATCGGCTCCTGGGCTTGCAAGTGCACAAGGCCTCAGGAGCCTGAACAAACCTGGCTGTTGGTTGGCCAAGTTTAGTAATGCTACCAGCATAGCGATAGCTGACTTGTTAATTGATGTAGACAGCATTAGACATGCTATATTCCAAAATCAAGCAGCAATTGATTTTTTGCTTTTACTGCGTGGGCATGGGTGCAAAGAATTTGACAGGTTATGTTGTATGAACTTAAGTGACCATTCCCGCTCTTCCATCCCTCCACTGCCCTGCACTGATTTGCTCAGCCATCCCCACCTTGACTTCCCCACCCATTTGTCCAGGCCCAGCCTTGCCTTCCCTTCCCTTCCCTTCTTTTTCTAGAACTCTCATTGTCTTGCTTATCTCTCCCTTGCCTTGCCTTGCCCTGTAAATGCAGCAGTTGCCTTCTGTTGCCCTCAAAGCCTTCACTTGCCTTGCAGGACCTTGCTCACCCCTCCCCCACCTGGAATTCAAGACCCCTCTTTTCGTGGCATTTCTTCAACTTGCCTTGCCCTGCCTGCTTCCCTCAGGAAGCCTTCAAGGCCTTCACATACCCGCAGCGTTTCAGGAGCATGGAAGAGGAAGCCCATAGGAGCCAAACCCGTCTGTCCCAGCAGCTTTTTTCTGGCATCAATTCTTGCATGTACAGGATTTTGGACTGGCAATCCACATTTGTCTTCTGAGCTCTGGGACCAAGATGACAGTTCTTCTGCATTGGAAGGAAAGCAGGTAGCCCCAGTGTTTTAGGTGCAGATTAGAGCTGGCACAGGTGAGAGCAAGACTGTTATTATACACTCAATTGTGGGTTTTGCATTATGAGCAAAGGTAATTAAGGCAGCAGATACAACTACAGGTGCAATACATAAGAGAAAGAGAACAGTACTTTAAAAATATACAGATCATTAACCATTTAACTATTAGCTACTACCCAGAGTCCACAATCACGGGAGAGTCCCATTTTACAGGTGAGACTTGAAGACCTTTCCCGGGCAAGGTTGTCAAGTTTACCTGAAAAGGGGTTCCAGCTCTCCAAGCCCAATTGGTGAGCCAAAATGACTCAATTGCAGTTTTAGGGTAGAAACATCTGGGATTCAAGATTCAGTACCCGATCAGCTTAGGGCCAGGACTTGGCCAGAGCCCAGGCCTTACCTGAGAGGGTCTCTCTAAATCTTCTAAACAAGCTTCTATTAATATCAATTCTTTAAAGCAATATACTTCTTGCAGATCGGTGTTGTGGTTTAGTTTTAACTAAATAATCAATGGTACCATAAACAAATTACAAATAGCTGTGAACAAAGAGACACATATGTATAGCATCAAATAATGTTTTCTGGGTAATGCTCTCTGTAAAAGCTTAGTAAATTCATATCATTACTTTAACAACACATCTAGAATTTCATGTTTTGACAGAACTTAAACTTTAACTTCACTTAAAATTAAGATAAATCTAACAGAGCTTAAAGTTAACATCATTGAAAGCAAAAATTAATGTCAAGCACTTAAAAAATAAGTCCTATCTCATAGGTGCCTCTACCCAGACTTACATGCTGATAAAATACAAATTAACAGAGACAATTCACACACATGTACAGGAAAACAAAATTAAACTTGCCTTTGCTAAAGTTATTATGGGGCTAACTGACTCTTAGGCCACAAAATGCTTTACAGAATTGGCCTCAGGATGCTACTCAGCCAGTTCTGGCTCTGAGGCAGCAAGTTACACCCCTCTGCCAGCTGTTACAAATTCACTAAACAACACCACCACTCACAAACATGGAAATTTTCTTCACTCGACTACAAGCGTCTGTTTTCTCTTTTCTTTCTTTCAGAGGTTACCAAAATTCAACTTCTTAATCAAACTGAAAACCAACAGACTTTACATAAATTTTGATCAACTTAAAGTTGACAGGTCTGACTTATAAACTCAAAAGGCATAAAAGACTCAAACAACATTCTTAGTACATTTGCTGCAGCACTTTCACACTTGTATGCACACAGATACTGATTAAGGTATACCTATGGAAAGAAAAATAGTCCTTTGAATTCAGTGAGGTAGTCACTCTGAATGCCTTTGCATTCTTTTAACTTTAAATTTACTAAAATTAGATACAAGATTAAGAGTATACCTTAAGAGTTTTAGATACAGCAGAATTTAACTTATTTTGACTTTCTTCGCACAAGAAACTACTGAAAATTCATCATACAGCAGTTAAACATTTGCAAATAATATCAAGAAATAAATCTAAAGTGTGGCAGATTTACAGTCATGTGGAAAATGCCTGTTCACTCCTCTAAGATAAATGTAAGTTTATTAAGATGTTTTCGAGATGCAGCTTTACTCACAGGGATGATAGCACTGCACGTTCTTGGAAAATTGCATTTAAGACCTGCTTAACTTGCTGATGGTAAGACAGCTTTCTGTAAAAATAATTACAAACGGTTTGAGATGTAAAGCACATGTGTCTACATGGCAAAAACAATTGCATTTAAATTGTCTTATTAAAGCTGTATAGGCAGACAGGTAAAGCTGGCACCACGCTACATGTTTTTACAGTAGAGGATCGTGAGCTAATTATATTCGATTTCCAAACAGCTTCTGCAGATAACAAACATGGAGTTAGGCCTAGTATAGGCCCCACCCTCAGCCTGCCCAGATACCTTGTCTCCCCGTGGGAAATTCCCTGCTTTACCCCCACAGGAACTGCAGATTTTAGGCACCTTGAATGCAGATAGCTGTACCACCTTCACATTTCTCAGCACAAGGAATAGCCCTATGGCTTGGTGGGTCAATGCCACAACACCATGCTACCCAAGTGTTTCACACCGGTGTAATTCAATCACAAACTAAAACTAACCTTGAGTTTTAGTATACATATGCAACTCCCGCAGGGCATTTTCTTAATCTGTGCGGACTGAGCATGGACCAGAGTGCCAATGGCAATTAAAGGTGGTCCATCTACTTTGGGGAAAGTAACCCTCTTTTCTCTAAAGATGACAATTGCACTATGGAGCCAACAAAACTGAACTCACCACTCTCATACTCACAGCATACATGCTTTTACTTCTGCCTGCAGAGATACAGCTGAGTTCTGGAACACTGCCAAGATAATCACTGCCTCTTCATCGGCTCCTGGGCTTGCAAGTGCACAAGGCCTCAGGAGCCTGAACAAACCTGGCTGTTGGTTGGCCAAGTTTAGTAATGCTACCAGCATAGCGATAGCTGACTCGTTAATTGATGTAGACAGCATTAGACATGCTATATTCCAAAATCAAGCAGCAATTGATTTTTTGCTTTTACTGCGTGGGCATGGGTGCAAAGAATTTGACAGGTTATGTTGTATGAACTTAAGTGACCATTCCCGCTCTTCCATCCCTCCACCGCCCTGCACTGACTTGCTCGGCCATCCCCACCTTGACTTCCCCACCCATTTGTCCAGGCCCAGCCTTGCCTTCCCTTCTCCTTCTGGGACTCTCATTGCCTTGCCTACCTCCCCCTTGCCTTGCCTTGCCCTGTAAACACAGCAGTTGCCTTCTGTTGCCCTCAAAGCCCTCACTTGCCTTGCAGGACCTTGCTCACCCCTCCCCCACCTGGAATTCAAGACCCTTCTTTTCGTGACAATTCTTCAACTTGCCTTGCCCTGCCTGCTTCCCTCAGGAAGCCTTCAAGGCCTTCACATACCCGCAGTGTTTCAGGAGCATGGAAGAGGAAGCCCATAGGAGGTCACGTGAAGCCAGACCTGTCTGTCCCAGCAGCTTTTGCCTGGCATCAATTCTTGCATGTATGGAATTTTGGACAGGCAATCCACATTTGTCTTCTGGGCTCCGGAACCAAAATGACAGTTCTTCTGCATTGGAAGGAAAGCAGGTAGCCCCAGTGTTTTAGGTGCAGATTAGAGATGGTGCAGGTGAGAGCAAGGCCAGTCAAATCAGTCTTTCCTGGCCACTTCCGCCTGCCAGCAATCTATGAACCTCACCTGTCTTGCCTTGCTAAACCACCATTGCTGTGCATTCCCTTTCATGCCCATTCCCTACCCTAGACCTGCTTACTGCTTGTGTCTGCGACTGAATTCATGTCAAAGGCCCTGCCATATTTGGTCCTGTGCTTGTTGTGCATGTCCACGAGATAATGAAGAAAAGAGAATGAAGAAAACTTTCTTGCTTGACTCCACTTCCTCCTTCCGGTTTTCCTAGCACCTTCAGTTTCAACTCTGTGGTTAAAACTTCCGGTCTCCCTAGCACACTCCGATTCAACTCTATGACACAAAACTTCCGGTCTTCCTAGCACCTTCAGTTTTAACTCTGTGGTTAAAACTTCCGGTCTCCCTAGCACATCCAATTTTTAACTCTGTCATACCAACTTCCGGCCTTCCTAGCACATCCGGTTTTTGTAACCAACTCTACTTTTGCTTGTATTGTAGCCTAAAAGACAGGCTACCTGAAACAGAGGCCAAGACAAATTAGGAGTATAAAAAGCAGACAATTTATTTAAGGCCTGCAGAGGCCTTAAAGGTAGATTCAGGCAAACAAAGTCCCCTGTCGGGGACGACACCCAAAATGGACCCCGAGTCACGAGCTCTTCACCTTTTATAAGTTCTGTTTCATTAGCATATTGGCCCTTAATTCTCCAATCGTACCCTCAGGTGATGATGTTAACCACCCCAGGCCTGCTCCCCCCATCTCACAGTTGTTTACATATTTTCAAGCCCTAAGGCAATGAATATGTCCTTGAATCTGTACTCAGAGAGTCTTGTTTTGGCTAAAGGTGCTGGGAACAGGGGATTTTAGCACTTTGTAAGAAGCACAGAACTACAGCAAGTTACAGCTACATGAAGAGTAAAAAACTAGAAATACCTGAAGGCATCAGTATAGCTCATTGTATTATTGCTTGAATTGCCATTGTTTGTTAGACAGCCTTGTCATTGTTTGCTAGCAGCCAATCTTAATGTGCCACAGTAATTATGAAAAGGTATAAGAGCAGCAGCAGCAGAGAATAATTAAGAGCTTCTTCTGGCTAATTCTAAACAAAACTCAGCTCCCACTTTTCACCACAGTTAAATAAAACTATTGTTCTGGAAATGATCTTTCCTCTCCTTTGCGGTGGATGCCAGTCCCTATTGTCCCTACTGACTATATTTCACTTATCATTGTGGGATGGTTTTGGCACCTATGGAATGAATGCCTTTGGATAAAATGAAAATCCTGCAAATCAAAAGCCTCTTTGCATAAGGGGAAGATGAAGAAAGCAGAGAAGTTTTCAGATGTATCTTAGCTTGCTTTTTACATTAATTTTACCTTTGCTTCTGATGCCAAAGTGATTTTTGCCTTTTTACTTTTCTGTATTTGTGACCTTGCCAGTAGTTTTTCCCCAGCCAGAAAGACCAAACTCATTGCAGAGCTCCAAGCCCTGGAGGGCACAAGGCCCCTCTCCTGTCTTGCTTCTTCCTGGGAACCAAGCCTGACAACAAGATCTTCAAGACACATTTTAGTCAACAAGTCCAACTAGTACCAAGGGTGGGGGGGCTCCAGAGAAGGGGCTTGACCTGGGGGGAATTGCATCCCCACTTGTCCTCTGAATTGGTGCTTTTGATCAATGATGCTAATTTCCTAAAACCTAGAAGACTGTATTCAGCCGGGGGGAGGGGTGGGCGTTTGTGGATATTCTTCCTGGAACTGTCCCTGGAGCTCCAGTAAAGATCCACTTTTATCTTATCTCCTATACTGAAAGGATCTTGAGTTTCATTTCTAGGCTGAAAAAGGCAGCATTTCAGATGAGTTATTCTCCAGCTGCACTGTTACAAACACTGGAAAAATGAAAGACCATTCACTTTAAGCACTCAAAACACAGCTCCTTCTACCCATATTCTCCCTACTGGAACTATAGGATCAGTCTTCTCTGTGGGTTTTGCCCTCCCTATCCATTCAAAGTCCCACATAGTCTTGCTTGTCAGGTGCCAAGCTATGGTATCCACCCCCCCCCCACCACGCCCCAGAAACCCGGTCTTATCGCCACTTGAGGTGATAGGAGCAGAAGCAAACAAGGTGGTTACTATGACTGTTCCAGGGGAATGGCACTGGTGCCAAGTACCCACTCCGCACTTACGTCGGCAGGAGTAATGGGTGGGAGCAGGAAGAGGGGGGAGGTAACTGCTCTTCTGTTTGTGATTTAACAGGATACCTGCAACCCATACACCCCCTGGAGCAAAACATCTGGGTGACCCTGGCTAAGGCAACTGGACAAGATCCCTTATGCCTTAGCACTGCTGCGCCTCAGAAGCCATTCACAAAGTGTCTGATCGGCATCCTTCTCACCACCCCTGAACTGCCACAGTTATGGAACAGCACCCCTGCCTCCTCAGCCTGCCCGGATACATTGTCTCCCCGTGGGAAATTCCCTGCTTTACCTCCACAGGAACTGCAGATTTTAGGCACCTTGAATGCACATAGCTGTACCACCTTCACATTTCTCAGCACAAGGAATAGCCCTATGGCTTGGTGGGTCAATGCCACAACACCATGCTACCCAAGTGTTTCACACCGGTGTAATTCAATCACAAACTAAAACTAACCTTGAGTTTTAGTATACATATGCAACTCCCGCAGGGCATTTTCTTAATCTGTGCGGACTGAGCATGGACCAGAGTGCCAATGGCAATTAAAGGTGGTCCATCTACTTTGGGGAAAGTAACCCTCTTTTCTCTAAAGATGACAATTGCACTATGGAGCCAACAAAACTGAACTCACCACTCTCATACTCACAGCATACATGCTTTTACTTCTGCCTGCAGAGATACAGCTGAGTTCTGGAACACTGCCAAGATAATCACTGCCTCTTCATCGGCTCCTGGGCTTGCAAGTGCACAAGGCCTCAGGAGCCTGAACAAACCTGGCTGTTGGTTGGCCAAGTTTAGTAATGCTACCAGCATAGCGATAGCTGACTCGTTAATTGATGTAGACAGCATTAGACATGCTATATTCCAAAATCAAGCAGCAATTGATTTTTTGCTTTTACTGCGTGGGCATGGGTGCAAAGAATTTGACAGGTTATGTTGTATGAACTTAAGTGACCATTCCCGCTCTTCCATCCCTCCACTGCCCTGCACTGACTTGCTCGGCCATCCCCACCTTGACTTCCCCACCCATTTGTCCAGGCCCAGCCTTGCCTTCCCTTCTCCTTCTGGGACTCTCATTGCCTTGCCTACCTCCCCCTTGCCTTGCCTTGCCCTGTAAACACAGCAGTTGCCTTCTGTTGCCCTCAAAGCCCTCACTTGCCTTGCAGGACCTTGCTCACCCCTCCCCCACCTGGAATTCAAGACCCTTCTTTTCGTGACAATTCTTCAACTTGCCTTGCCCTGCCTGCTTCCCTCAGGAAGCCTTCAAGGCCTTCACATACCCGCAGTGTTTCAGGAGCATGGAAGAGGAAGCCCATAGGAGGTCACGTGAAGCCAGACCTGTCTGTCCCAGCAGCTTTTGCCTGGCATCAATTCTTGCATGTATGGAATTTTGGACAGGCAATCCACATTTGTCTTCTGGGCTCCGGAACCAAAATGACAGTTCTTCTGCATTGGAAGGAAAGCAGGTAGCCCCAGTGTTTTAGGTGCAGATTAGAGATGGTGCAGGTGAGAGCAAGGCCAGTCAAATCAGTCTTTCCTGGCCACTTCCGCCTGCCAGCAATCGATGAACCTCACCTGTCTTGCCTTGCTAAACCACCATTGCTGTGCATTCCCTTTCATGCCCATTCCCTACCCTAGACCTGCTTACTGCTTGTGTCTGCGACTGAATTCATGTCAAAGGCCCTGCCATATTTGGTCCTGTGCTTGTTGTGCATGTCCACGAGATAATGAAGAAAAGAGAATGAAGAAAACTTTCTTGCTTGACTCCACTTCCTCCTTCCGGTTTTCCTAGCACCTTCAGTTTCAACTCTGTGATTAAAACTTCCGGTCTCCCTAGCACACTCCGATTCAACTCTATGATACAAAACTTCCGGTCTTCCTAGCACCTGCAGTTTTAACTCTGTGGTTAAAACTTCCGGTCTCCCTAGCACATCCAATTTTTAACTCTGTCATACCAACTTCCGGCCTTCCTAGCACATCCGGTTTTTGTAACCAACTCTACTTTTGCTTGTATTGTAGCCTAAAAGACAGGCTACCTGAAACAGAGGCCAAGACAAATTAGGAGTATAAAAAGCAGACAATTTATTTAAGGCCTGCAGAGGCCTTAAAGGTAGATTCAGGCAAACAAAGTCCCCTGTCGGGGACGACACCCAAAATGGACCCCGAGTCACGAGCTCTTCACCTTTTATAGGTTCTGTTTCATTAGCATATTGGCCCTTAATTCTCCAATCGTACCCTCAGGTGATGATGTTAACCACCCCAGGCCTGCTCCCCCCATCTCACAGTTGTTTACATATTTTCAAGCCCTAAGGCAATGAATATGTCCTTGAATCTGTACTCAGAGAGTCTTGTTTTGGCTAAAGGTGCTGGGAACAGGGGATTTTAGCACTTTGTAAGAAGCACAGAACTACAGCAAGTTACAGCTACATGAAGAGTAAAAAACTAGAAATACCTGAAGGCATCAGTATAGCTCATTGTATTATTGCTTGAATTGCCATTGTTTGTTAGACAGCCTTGTCATTGTTTGCTAGCAGCCAATCTTAATGTGCCACAGTAATTATGAAAAGGTATAAGAGCAGCAGCAGCAGAGAATAATTAAGAGCTTCTTCTGGCTAATTCTAAACAAAACTCAGCTCCCACTTTTCACCACAGTTAAATAAAACTAGTGTTCTGGAAATGATCTTTCCTCTCCTTTGCGGTGGATGCCAGTCCCTATTGTCCCTACTGACTATATTTCACTTATCATTGTGGGATGGTTTTGGCACCTATGGAATGAATGCCTTTGGATAAAATGAAAATCCTGCAAATCAAAAGCCTCTTTGCATAAGGGGAAGATGAAGAAAGCAGAGAAGTTTTCAGATGTATCTTAGCTTGCTTTTTACATTAATTTTACCTTTGCTTCTGATGCCAAAGTGATTTTTGCCTTTTTACTTTTCTGTATTTGTGACCTTGCCAGTAGTTTTTCCCCAGCCAGAAAGACCAAACTCATTGCAGAGCTCCAAGCCCTGGAGGGCACAAGGCCCCTCTCCTGTCTTGCTTCTTCCTGGGAACCAAGCCTGACAACAAGATCTTCAAGACACATTTTAGTCAACAAGTCCAACTAGTACCAAGGGTGGGGGGGCTCCAGAGAAGGGGCTTGACCTGGGGGGAATTGCATCCCCACTTGTCCTCTGAATTGGTGCTTTTGATCAATGATGCTAATTTCCTAAAACCTAGAAGACTGTATTCAGCCGGGGGGAGGGGTGGGCGTTTGTGGATATTCTTCCTGGAACTGTCCCTGGAGCTCCAGTAAAGATCCACTTTTATCTAATCTCCTATACTGAAAGGATCTTGAGTTTCATTTCTAGGCTGAAAAAGGCAGCATTTCAGATGAGTTATTCTCCAGCTGCACTGTTACAAACACTGGAAAAATGAAAGACCATTCACTTTAAGCACTCAAAACACAGCTCCTTCTACCCATATTCTCCCTACTGGAACTATAGGATCAGTCTTCTCTGTGGGTTTTGCCCTCCCTATCCATTCAAAGTCCCACATAGTCTTGCTTGTCAGGTGCCAAGCTATGGTATCCACCCCCCCCCCCACCACGCCCCAGAAACCCGGTCTTATCGCCACTTGAGGTGATAGGAGCAGAAGCAAACAAGGTGGTTACTATGACTGTTCCAGGGGAATGGCACTGGTGCCAAGTACCCACTCCGCACTTACGTCGGCAGGAGTAATGGGTGGGAGCAGGAAGAGGGGGGAGGTAACTGCTCTTCTGTTTGTGATTTAACAGGATACCTGCAACCCATACACCCCCTGGAGCAAAACATCTGGGTGACCCTGGCTAAGGCAACTGGACAAGATCCCTTATGCCTTAGCACTGCTGCGCCTCAGAAGCCATTCACAAAGTGTCTGATCGGCATCCTTCTCACCACCCCTGAACTGCCACAGTTATGGAACAGCACCCCTGCCTCCTCAGCCTGCCCGGATACATTGTCTCCCCGTGGGAAATTCCCTGCTTTACCCCCACAGGAACTGCAGATTTTAGGCACCTTGAATGCACATAGCTGTACCACCTTCACATTTCTCAGCACAAGGAATAGCCCTATGGCTTGGTGGGTCAATGCCACAACACCATGCTACCCAAGTGTTTCACACCGGTGTAATTCAATCACAAACTAAAACTAACCTTGAGTTTTAGTATACATATGCAACTCCCGCAGGGCATTTTCTTAATCTGTGCGGACTGAGCATGGACCAGAGTGCCAATGGCAATTAAAGGTGGTCCATCTACTTTGGGGAAAGTAACCCTCTTTTCTCTAAAGATGACAATTGCACTATGGAGCCAACAAAACTGAACTCACCACTCTCATACTCACAGCATACATGCTTTTACTTCTGCCTGCAGAGATACAGCTGAGTTCTGGAACACTGCCAAGATAATCACTGCCTCTTCATCGGCTCCTGGGCTTGCAAGTGCACAAGGCCTCAGGAGCCTGAACAAACCTGGCTGTTGGTTGGCCAAGTTTAGTAATGCTACCAGCATAGCGATAGCTGACTCGTTAATTGATGTAGACAGCATTAGACATGCTATATTCCAAAATCAAGCAGCAATTGATTTTTTGCTTTTACTGCGTGGGCATGGGTGCAAAGAATTTGACAGGTTATGTTGTATGAACTTAAGTGACCATTCCCGCTCTTCCATCCCTCCACTGCCCTGCACTGACTTGCTCGGCCATCCCCACCTTGACTTCCCCACCCATTTGTCCAGGCCCAGCCTTGCCTTCCCTTCTCCTTCTGGGACTCTCATTGCCTTGCCTACCTCCCCCTTGCCTTGCCTTGCCCTGTAAACACAGCAGTTGCCTTCTGTTGCCCTCAAAGCCCTCACTTGCCTTGCAGGACCTTGCTCACCCCTCCCCCACCTGGAATTCAAGACCCTTCTTTTCGTGACAATTCTTCAACTTGCCTTGCCCTGCCTGCTTCCCTCAGGAAGCCTTCAAGGCCTTCACATACCCGCAGTGTTTCAGGAGCATGGAAGAGGAAGCCCATAGGAGGTCACGTGAAGCCAGACCTGTCTGTCCCAGCAGCTTTTGCCTGGCATCAATTCTTGCATGTATGGAATTTTGGACAGGCAATCCACATTTGTCTTCTGGGCTCCGGAACCAAAATGACAGTTCTTCTGCATTGGAAGGAAAGCAGGTAGCCCCAGTGTTTTAGGTGCAGATTAGAGATGGTGCAGGTGAGAGCAAGGCCAGTCAAATCAGTCTTTCCTGGCCACTTCCGCCTGCCAGCAATCTATGAACCTCACCTGTCTTGCCTTGCTAAACCACCATTGCTGTGCATTCCCTTTCATGCCCATTCCCTACCCTAGACCTGCTTACTGCTTGTGTCTGCGACTGAATTCATGTCAAAGGCCCTGCCATATTTGGTCCTGTGCTTGTTGTGCATGTCCACGAGATAATGAAGAAAAGAGAATGAAGAAAACTTTCTTGCTTGACTCCACTTCCTCCTTCCGGTTTTCCTAGCACCTTCAGTTTCAACTCTGTGATTAAAACTTCCGGTCTCCCTAGCACACTCCGATTCAACTCTATGATACAAAACTTCCGGTCTTCCTAGCACCTGCAGTTTTAACTCTGTGGTTAAAACTTCCGGTCTCCCTAGCACATCCAATTTTTAACTCTGTCATACCAACTTCCGGCCTTCCTAGCACATCCGGTTTTTGTAACCAACTCTACTTTTGCTTGTATTGTAGCCTAAAAGACAGGCTACCTGAAACAGAGGCCAAGACAAATTAGGAGTATAAAAAGCAGACAATTTATTTAAGGCCTGCAGAGGCCTTAAAGGTAGATTCAGGCAAACAAAGTCCCCTGTCGGGGACGACACCCAAAATGGACCCCGAGTCACGAGCTCTTCACCTTTTATAGGTTCTGTTTCATTAGCATATTGGCCCTTAATTCTCCAATCGTACCCTCAGGTGATGATGTTAACCACCCCAGGCCTGCTCCCCCCATCTCACAGTTGTTTACATATTTTCAAGCCCTAAGGCAATGAATATGTCCTTGAATCTGTACTCAGAGAGTCTTGTTTTGGCTAAAGGTGCTGGGAACAGGGGATTTTAGCACTTTGTAAGAAGCACAGAACTACAGCAAGTTACAGCTACATGAAGAGTAAAAAACTAGAAATACCTGAAGGCATCAGTATAGCTCATTGTATTATTGCTTGAATTGCCATTGTTTGTTAGACAGCCTTGTCATTGTTTGCTAGCAGCCAATCTTAATGTGCCACAGTAATTATGAAAAGGTATAAGAGCAGCAGCAGCAGAGAATAATTAAGAGCTTCTTCTGGCTAATTCTAAACAAAACTCAGCTCCCACTTTTCACCACAGTTAAATAAAACTATTGTTCTGGAAATGATCTTTCCTCTCCTTTGCGGTGGATGCCAGTCCCTATTGTCCCTACTGACTATATTTCACTTATCATTGTGGGATGGTTTTGGCACCTATGGAATGAATGCCTTTGGATAAAATGAAAATCCTGCAAATCAAAAGCCTCTTTGCATAAGGGGAAGATGAAGAAAGCAGAGAAGTTTTCAGATGTATCTTAGCTTGCTTTTTACATTAATTTTACCTTTGCTTCTGATGCCAAAGTGATTTTTGCCTTTTTACTTTTCTGTATTTGTGACCTTGCCAGTAGTTTTTCCCCAGCCAGAAAGACCAAACTCATTGCAGAGCTCCAAGCCCTGGAGGGCACAAGGCCCCTCTCCTGTCTTGCTTCTTCCTGGGAACCAAGCCTGACAACAAGATCTTCAAGACACATTTTAGTCAACAAGTCCAACTAGTACCAAGGGTGGGGGGGCTCCAGAGAAGGGGCTTGACCTGGGGGGAATTGCATCCCCACTTGTCCTCTGAATTGGTGCTTTTGATCAATGATGCTAATTTCCTAAAACCTAGAAGACTGTATTCAGCCGGGGGGAGGGGTGGGCGTTTGTGGATATTCTTCCTGGAACTGTCCCTGGAGCTCCAGTAAAGATCCACTTTTATCTTATCTCCTATACTGAAAGGATCTTGAGTTTCATTTCTAGGCTGAAAAAGGCAGCATTTCAGATGAGTTATTCTCCAGCTGCACTGTTACAAACACTGGAAAAATGAAAGACCGTTCACTTTAAGCACTCAAAACACAGCTCCTTCTACCCATATTCTCCCTACTGGAACTATAGGATCAGTCTTCTCTGTGGGTTTTGCCCTCCCTATCCATTCAAAGTCCCACATAGTCTTGCTTGTCAGGTGCCAAGCTATGGTATCCACCCCCCCCCCCACCACGCCCCAGAAACCCGGTCTTATCGCCACTTGAGGTGATAGGAGCAGAAGCAAACAAGGTGGTTACTATGACTGTTCCAGGGGAATGGCACTGGTGCCAAGTACCCACTCCGCACTTACGTCGGCAGGAGTAATGGGTGGGAGCAGGAAGAGGGGGGAGGTAACTGCTCTTCTGTTTGTGATTTAACAGGATACCTGCAACCCATACACCCCCTGGAGCAAAACATCTGGGTGACCCTGGCTAAGGCAACTGGACAAGATCCCTTATGCCTTAGCACTGCTGCGCCTCAGAAGCCATTCACAAAGTGTCTGATCGGCATCCTTCTCACCACCCCTGAACTGCCACAGTTATGGAACAGCACCCCTGCCTCCTCAGCCTGCCCGGATACATTGTCTCCCCGTGGGAAATTCCCTGCTTTACCCCCACAGGAACTGCAGATTTTAGGCACCTTGAATGCACATAGCTGTACCACCTTCACATTTCTCAGCACAAGGAATAGCCCTATGGCTTGGTGGGTCAATGCCACAACACCATGCTACCCAAGTGTTTCACACCGGTGTAATTCAATCACAAACTAAAACTAACCTTGAGTTTTAGTATACATATGCAACTCCCGCAGGGCATTTTCTTAATCTGTGCGGACTGAGCATGGACCAGAGTGCCAATGGCAATTAAAGGTGGTCCATCTACTTTGGGGAAAGTAACCCTCTTTTCTCTAAAGATGACAATTGCACTATGGAGCCAACAAAACTGAACTCACCACTCTCATACTCACAGCATACATGCTTTTACTTCTGCCTGCAGAGATACAGCTGAGTTCTGGAACACTGCCAAGATAATCACTGCCTCTTCATCGGCTCCTGGGCTTGCAAGTGCACAAGGCCTCAGGAGCCTGAACAAACCTGGCTGTTGGTTGGCCAAGTTTAGTAATGCTACCAGCATAGCGATAGCTGACTCGTTAATTGATGTAGACAGCATTAGACATGCTATATTCCAAAATCAAGCAGCAATTGATTTTTTGCTTTTACTGCGTGGGCATGGGTGCAAAGAATTTGACAGGTTATGTTGTATGAACTTAAGTGACCATTCCCGCTCTTCCATCCCTCCACTGCCCTGCACTGACTTGCTCGGCCATCCCCACCTTGACTTCCCCACCCATTTGTCCAGGCCCAGCCTTGCCTTCCCTTCTCCTTCTGGGACTCTCATTGCCTTGCCTACCTCCCCCTTGCCTTGCCTTGCCCTGTAAACACAGCAGTTGCCTTCTGTTGCCCTCAAAGCCCTCACTTGCCTTGCAGGACCTTGCTCACCCCTCCCCCACCTGGAATTCAAGACCCTTCTTTTCGTGACAATTCTTCAACTTGCCTTGCCCTGCCTGCTTCCCTCAGGAAGCCTTCAAGGCCTTCACATACCCGCAGTGTTTCAGGAGCATGGAAGAGGAAGCCCATAGGAGGTCACGTGAAGCCAGACCTGTCTGTCCCAGCAGCTTTTGCCTGGCATCAATTCTTGCATGTATGGAATTTTGGACAGGCAATCCACATTTGTCTTCTGGGCTCCGGAACCAAAATGACAGTTCTTCTGCATTGGAAGGAAAGCAGGTAGCCCCAGTGTTTTAGGTGCAGATTAGAGATGGTGCAGGTGAGAGCAAGGCCAGTCAAATCAGTCTTTCCTGGCCACTTCCGCCTGCCAGCAATCTATGAACCTCACCTGTCTTGCCTTGCTAAACCACCATTGCTGTGCATTCCCTTTCATGCCCATTCCCTACCCTAGACCTGCTTACTGCTTGTGTCTGCGACTGAATTCATGTCAAAGGCCCTGCCATATTTGGTCCTGTGCTTGTTGTGCATGTCCACGAGATAATGAAGAAAAGAGAATGAAGAAAACTTTCTTGCTTGACTCCACTTCCTCCTTCCGGTTTTCCTAGCACCTTCAGTTTCAACTCTGTGATTAAAACTTCCGGTCTCCCTAGCACACTCCGATTCAACTCTATGATACAAAACTTCCGGTCTTCCTAGCACCTTCAGTTTTAACTCTGTGGTTAAAACTTCCGGTCTCCCTAGCACATCCAATTTTTAACTCTGTCATACCAACTTCCGGCCTTCCTAGCACATCCGGTTTTTGTAACCAACTCTACTTTTGCTTGTATTGTAGCCTAAAAGACAGGCTACCTGAAACAGAGGCCAAGACAAATTAGGAGTATAAAAAGCAGACAATTTATTTAAGGCCTGCAGAGGCCTTAAAGGTAGATTCAGGCAAACAAAGTCCCCTGTCGGGGACGACACCCAAAATGGACCCCGAGTCACGAGCTCTTCACCTTTTATAGGTTCTGTTTCATTAGCATATTGGCCCTTAATTCTCCAATCGTACCCTCAGGTGATGATGTTAACCACCCCAGGCCTGCTCCCCCCATCTCACAGTTGTTTACATATTTTCAAGCCCTAAGGCAATGAATATGTCCTTGAATCTGTACTCAGAGAGTCTTGTTTTGGCTAAAGGTGCTGGGAACAGGGGATTTTAGCACTTTGTAAGAAGCACAGAACTACAGCAAGTTACAGCTACATGAAGAGTAAAAAACTAGAAATACCTGAAGGCATCAGTATAGCTCATTGTATTATTGCTTGAATTGCCATTGTTTGTTAGACAGCCTTGTCATTGTTTGCTAGCAGCCAATCTTAATGTGCCACAGTAATTATGAAAAGGTATAAGAGCAGCAGCAGCAGAGAATAATTAAGAGCTTCTTCTGGCTAATTCTAAACAAAACTCAGCTCCCACTTTTCACCACAGTTAAATAAAACTATTGTTCTGGAAATGATCTTTCCTCTCCTTTGCGGTGGATGCCAGTCCCTATTGTCCCTACTGACTATATTTCACTTATCATTGTGGGATGGTTTTGGCACCTATGGAATGAATGCCTTTGGATAAAATGAAAATCCTGCAAATCAAAAGCCTCTTTGCATAAGGGGAAGATGAAGAAAGCAGAGAAGTTTTCAGATGTATCTTAGCTTGCTTTTTACATTAATTTTACCTTTGCTTCTGATGCCAAAGTGATTTTTGCCTTTTTACTTTTCTGTATTTGTGACCTTGCCAGTAGTTTTTCCCCAGCCAGAAAGACCAAACTCATTGCAGAGCTCCAAGCCCTGGAGGGCACAAGGCCCCTCTCCTGTCTTGCTTCTTCCTGGGAACCAAGCCTGACAACAAGATCTTCAAGACACATTTTAGTCAACAAGTCCAACTAGTACCAAGGGTGGGGGGGCTCCAGAGAAGGGGCTTGACCTGGGGGGAATTGCATCCCCACTTGTCCTCTGAATTGGTGCTTTTGATCAATGATGCTAATTTCCTAAAACCTAGAAGACTGTATTCAGCCGGGGGGAGGGGTGGGCGTTTGTGGATATTCTTCCTGGAACTGTCCCTGGAGCTCCAGTAAAGATCCACTTTTATCTTATCTCCTATACTGAAAGGATCTTGAGTTTCATTTCTAGGCTGAAAAAGGCAGCATTTCAGATGAGTTATTCTCCAGCTGCACTGTTACAAACACTGGAAAAATGAAAGACCGTTCACTTTAAGCACTCAAAACACAGCTCCTTCTACCCATATTCTCCCTACTGGAACTATAGGATCAGTCTTCTCTGTGGGTTTTGCCCTCCCTATCCATTCAAAGTCCCACATAGTCTTGCTTGTCAGGTGCCAAGCTATGGTATCCACCCCCCCCCCCACCACGCCCCAGAAACCCGGTCTTATCGCCACTTGAGGTGATAGGAGCAGAAGCAAACAAGGTGGTTACTATGACTGTTCCAGGGGAATGGCACTGGTGCCAAGTACCCACTCCGCACTTACGTCGGCAGGAGTAATGGGTGGGAGCAGGAAGAGGGGGGAGGTAACTGCTCTTCTGTTTGTGATTTAACAGGATACCTGCAACCCATACACCCCCTGGAGCAAAACATCTGGGTGACCCTGGCTAAGGCAACTGGACAAGATCCCTTATGCCTTAGCACTGCTGCGCCTCAGAAGCCATTCACAAAGTGTCTGATCGGCATCCTTCTCACCACCCCTGAACTGCCACAGTTATGGAACAGCACCCCTGCCTCCTCAGCCTGCCCGGATACATTGTCTCCCCGTGGGAAATTCCCTGCTTTACCCCCACAGGAACTGCAGATTTTAGGCACCTTGAATGCACATAGCTGTACCACCTTCACATTTCTCAGCACAAGGAATAGCCCTATGGCTTGGTGGGTCAATGCCACAACACCATGCTACCCAAGTGTTTCACACCGGTGTAATTCAATCACAAACTAAAACTAACCTTGAGTTTTAGTATACATATGCAACTCCCGCAGGGCATTTTCTTAATCTGTGCGGACTGAGCATGGACCAGAGTGCCAATGGCAATTAAAGGTGGTCCATCTACTTTGGGGAAAGTAACCCTCTTTTCTCTAAAGATGACAATTGCACTATGGAGCCAACAAAACTGAACTCACCACTCTCATACTCACAGCATACATGCTTTTACTTCTGCCTGCAGAGATACAGCTGAGTTCTGGAACACTGCCAAGATAATCACTGCCTCTTCATCGGCTCCTGGGCTTGCAAGTGCACAAGGCCTCAGGAGCCTGAACAAACCTGGCTGTTGGTTGGCCAAGTTTAGTAATGCTACCAGCATAGCGATAGCTGACTCGTTAATTGATGTAGACAGCATTAGACATGCTATATTCCAAAATCAAGCAGCAATTGATTTTTTGCTTTTACTGCGTGGGCATGGGTGCAAAGAATTTGACAGGTTATGTTGTATGAACTTAAGTGACCATTCCCGCTCTTCCATCCCTCCACTGCCCTGCACTGACTTGCTCGGCCATCCCCACCTTGACTTCCCCACCCATTTGTCCAGGCCCAGCCTTCCCTTCCCTTCTCCTTCTGGGACTCTCATTGCCTTGCCTACCTCCCCCTTGCCTTGCCTTGCCCTGTAAACACAGCAGTTGCCTTCTGTTGCCCTCAAAGCCCTCACTTGCCTTGCAGGACCTTGCTCACCCCTCCCCCACCTGGAATTCAAGACCCTTCTTTTCGTGACAATTCTTCAACTTGCCTTGCCCTGCCTGCTTCCCTCAGGAAGCCTTCAAGGCCTTCACATACCCGCAGTGTTTCAGGAGCATGGAAGAGGAAGCCCATAGGAGGTCACGTGAAGCCAGACCTGTCTGTCCCAGCAGCTTTTGCCTGGCATCAATTCTTGCATGTATGGAATTTTGGACAGGCAATCCACATTTGTCTTCTGGGCTCCGGAACCAAAATGACAGTTCTTCTGCATTGGAAGGAAAGCAGGTAGCCCCAGTGTTTTAGGTGCAGATTAGAGATGGTGCAGGTGAGAGCAAGGCCAGTCAAATCAGTCTTTCCTGGCCACTTCCGCCTGCCAGCAATCTATGAACCTCACCTGTCTTGCCTTGCTAAACCACCATTGCTGTGCATTCCCTTTCATGCCCATTCCCTACCCTAGACCTGCTTACTGCTTGTGTCTGCGACTGAATTCATGTCAAAGGCCCTGCCATATTTGGTCCTGTGCTTGTTGTGCATGTCCACGAGATAATGAAGAAAAGAGAATGAAGAAAACTTTCTTGCTTGACTCCACTTCCTCCTTCCGGTTTTCCTAGCACCTTCAGTTTCAACTCTGTGATTAAAACTTCCGGTCTCCCTAGCACACTCCGATTCAACTCTATGATACAAAACTTCCGGTCTTCCTAGCACCTTCAGTTTTAACTCTGTGGTTAAAACTTCCGGTCTCCCTAGCACATCCAATTTTTAACTCTGTCATACCAACTTCCGGCCTTCCTAGCACATCCGGTTTTTGTAACCAACTCTACTTTTGCTTGTATTGTAGCCTAAAAGACAGGCTACCTGAAACAGAGGCCAAGACAAATTAGGAGTATAAAAAGCAGACAATTTATTTAAGGCCTGCAGAGGCCTTAAAGGTAGATTCAGGCAAACAAAGTCCCCTGTCGGGGACGACACCCAAAATGGACCCCGAGTCACGAGCTCTTCACCTTTTATAGGTTCTGTTTCATTAGCATATTGGCCCTTAATTCTCCAATCGTACCCTCAGGTGATGATGTTAACCACCCCAGGCCTGCTCCCCCCATCTCACAGTTGTTTACATATTTTCAAGCCCTAAGGCAATGAATATGTCCTTGAATCTGTACTCAGAGAGTCTTGTTTTGGCTAAAGGTGCTGGGAACAGGGGATTTTAGCACTTTGTAAGAAGCACAGAACTACAGCAAGTTACAGCTACATGAAGAGTAAAAAACTAGAAATACCTGAAGGCATCAGTATAGCTCATTGTATTATTGCTTGAATTGCCATTGTTTGTTAGACAGCCTTGTCATTGTTTGCTAGCAGCCAATCTTAATGTGCCACAGTAATTATGAAAAGGTATAAGAGCAGCAGCAGCAGAGAATAATTAAGAGCTTCTTCTGGCTAATTCTAAACAAAACTCAGCTCCCACTTTTCACCACAGTTAAATAAAACTAGTGTTCTGGAAATGATCTTTCCTCTCCTTTGCGGTGGATGCCAGTCCCTATTGTCCCTACTGACTATATTTCACTTATCATTGTGGGATGGTTTTGGCACCTATGGAATGAATGCCTTTGGATAAAATGAAAATCCTGCAAATCAAAAGCCTCTTTGCATAAGGGGAAGATGAAGAAAGCAGAGAAGTTTTCAGATGTATCTTAGCTTGCTTTTTACATTAATTTTACCTTTGCTTCTGATGCCAAAGTGATTTTTGCCTTTTTACTTTTCTGTATTTGTGACCTTGCCAGTAGTTTTTCCCCAGCCAGAAAGACCAAACTCATTGCAGAGCTCCAAGCCCTGGAGGGCACAAGGCCCCTCTCCTGTCTTGCTTCTTCCTGGGAACCAAGCCTGACAACAAGATCTTCAAGACACATTTTAGTCAACAAGTCCAACTAGTACCAAGGGTGGGGGGGCTCCAGAGAAGGGGCTTGACCTGGGGGGAATTGCATCCCCACTTGTCCTCTGAATTGGTGCTTTTGATCAATGATGCTAATTTCCTAAAACCTAGAAGACTGTATTCAGCCGGGGGGAGGGGTGGGCGTTTGTGGATATTCTTCCTGGAACTGTCCCTGGAGCTCCAGTAAAGATCCACTTTTATCTTATCTCCTATACTGAAAGGATCTTGAGTTTCATTTCTAGGCTGAAAAAGGCAGCATTTCAGATGAGTTATTCTCCAGCTGCACTGTTACAAACACTGGAAAAATGAAAGACCGTTCACTTTAAGCACTCAAAACACAGCTCCTTCTACCCATATTCTCCCTACTGGAACTATAGGATCAGTCTTCTCTGTGGGTTTTGCCCTCCCTATCCATTCAAAGTCCCACATAGTCTTGCTTGTCAGGTGCCAAGCTATGGTATCCACCCCCCCCCCCCACCACGCCCCAGAAACCCGGTCTTATCGCCACTTGAGGTGATAGGAGCAGAAGCAAACAAGGTGGTTACTATGACTGTTCCAGGGGAATGGCACTGGTGCCAAGTACCCACTCCGCACTTACGTCGGCAGGAGTAATGGGTGGGAGCAGGAAGAGGGGGGAGGTAACTGCTCTTCTGTTTGTGATTTAACAGGATACCTGCAACCCATACACCCCCTGGAGCAAAACATCTGGGTGACCCTGGCTAAGGCAACTGGACAAGATCCCTTATGCCTTAGCACTGCTGCGCCTCAGAAGCCATTCACAAAGTGTCTGATCGGCATCCTTCTCACCACCCCTGAACTGCCACAGTTATGGAACAGCACCCCTGCCTCCTCAGCCTGCCCGGATACATTGTCTCCCCGTGGGAAATTCCCTGCTTTACCCCCACAGGAACTGCAGATTTTAGGCACCTTGAATGCACATAGCTGTACCACCTTCACATTTCTCAGCACAAGGAATAGCCCTATGGCTTGGTGGGTCAATGCCACAACACCATGCTACCCAAGTGTTTCACACCGGTGTAATTCAATCACAAACTAAAACTAACCTTGAGTTTTAGTATACATATGCAACTCCCGCAGGGCATTTTCTTAATCTGTGCGGACTGAGCATGGACCAGAGTGCCAATGGCAATTAAAGGTGGTCCATCTACTTTGGGGAAAGTAACCCTCTTTTCTCTAAAGATGACAATTGCACTGTGGAGCCAACAAAACTGAACTCACCACTCTCATACTCACAGCATACATGCTTTTACTTCTGCCTGCAGAGATACAGCTGAGTTCTGGAACACTGCCAAGATAATCACTGCCTCTTCATCGGCTCCTGGGCTTGCAAGTGCACAAGGCCTCAGGAGCCTGAACAAACCTGGCTGTTGGTTGGCCAAGTTTAGTAATGCTACCAGCATAGCGATAGCTGACTCGTTAATTGATGTAGACAGCATTAGACATGCTATATTCCAAAATCAAGCAGCAATTGATTTTTTGCTTTTACTGCGTGGGCATGGGTGCAAAGAATTTGACAGGTTATGTTGTATGAACTTAAGTGACCATTCCCGCTCTTCCATCCCTCCACTGCCCTGCAGTGACTTGCTCGGCCATCCCCACCTTGACTTCCCCACCCATTTGTCCAGGCCCAGCCTTGCCTTCCCTTCTCCTTCTGGGACTCTCATTGCCTTGCCTACCTCCCCCTTGCCTTGCCTTGCCCTGTAAACACAGCAGTTGCCTTCTGTTGCCCTCAAAGCCCTCACTTGCCTTGCAGGACCTTGCTCACCCCTCCCCCACCTGGAATTCAAGACCCTTCTTTTCGTGACAATTCTTCAACTTGCCTTGCCCTGCCTGCTTCCCTCAGGAAGCCTTCAAGGCCTTCACATACCCGCAGTGTTTCAGGAGCATGGAAGAGGAAGCCCATAGGAGGTCACGTGAAGCCAGACCTGTCTGTCCCAGCAGCTTTTGCCTGGCATCAATTCTTGCATGTATGGAATTTTGGACAGGCAATCCACATTTGTCTTCTGGGCTCCGGAACCAAAATGACAGTTCTTCTGCATTGGAAGGAAAGCAGGTAGCCCCAGTGTTTTAGGTGCAGATTAGAGATGGTGCAGGTGAGAGCAAGGCCAGTCAAATCAGTCTTTCCTGGCCACTTCCGCCTGCCAGCAATCTATGAACCTCACCTGTCTTGCCTTGCTAAACCACCATTGCTGTGCATTCCCTTTCATGCCCATTCCCTACCCTAGACCTGCTTACTGCTTGTGTCTGCGACTGAATTCATGTCAAAGGCCCTGCCATATTTGGTCCTGTGCTTGTTGTGCATGTCCACGAGATAATGAAGAAAAGAGAATGAAGAAAACTTTCTTGCTTGACTCCACTTCCTCCTTCCGGTTTTCCTAGCACCTTCAGTTTCAACTCTGTGATTAAAACTTCCGGTCTCCCTAGCACACTCCGATTCAACTCTATGATACAAAACTTCCGGTCTTCCTAGCACCTTCAGTTTTAACTCTGTGGTTAAAACTTCCGGTCTCCCTAGCACATCCAATTTTTAACTCTGTCATACCAACTTCCGGCCTTCCTAGCACATCCGGTTTTTGTAACCAACTCTACTTTTGCTTGTATTGTAGCCTAAAAGACAGGCTACCTGAAACAGAGGCCAAGACAAATTAGGAGTATAAAAAGCAGACAATTTATTTAAGGCCTGCAGAGGCCTTAAAGGTAGATTCAGGCAAACAAAGTCCCCTGTCGGGGACGACACCCAAAATGGACCCCGAGTCACGAGCTCTTCACCTTTTATAAGTTCTGTTTCATTAGCATATTGGCCCTTAATTCTCCAATCGTACCCTCAGGTGATGATGTTAACCACCCCAGGCCTGCTCCCCCCATCTCACAGTTGTTTACATATTTTCAAGCCCTAAGGCAATGAATATGTCCTTGAATCTGTACTCAGAGAGTCTTGTTTTGGCTAAAGGTGCTGGGAACAGGGGATTTTAGCACTTTGTAAGAAGCACAGAACTACAGCAAGTTACAGCTACATGAAGAGTAAAAAACTAGAAATACCTGAAGGCATCAGTATAGCTCATTGTATTATTGCTTGAATTGCCATTGTTTGTTAGACAGCCTTGTCATTGTTTGCTAGCAGCCAATCTTAATGTGCCACAGTAATTATGAAAAGGTATAAGAGCAGCAGCAGCAGAGAATAATTAAGAGCTTCTTCTGGCTAATTCTAAACAAAACTCAGCTCCCACTTTTCACCACAGTTAAATAAAACTAGTGTTCTGGAAATGATCTTTCCTCTCCTTTGCGGTGGATGCCAGTCCCTATTGTCCCTACTGACTATATTTCACTTATCATTGTGGGATGGTTTTGGCACCTATGGAATGAATGCCTTTGGATAAAATGAAAATCCTGCAAATCAAAAGCCTCTTTGCATAAGGGGAAGATGAAGAAAGCAGAGAAGTTTTCAGATGTATCTTAGCTTGCTTTTTACATTAATTTTACCTTTGCTTCTGATGCCAAAGTGATTTTTGCCTTTTTACTTTTCTGTATTTGTGACCTTGCCAGTAGTTTTTCCCCAGCCAGAAAGACCAAACTCATTGCAGAGCTCCAAGCCCTGGAGGGCACAAGGCCCCTCTCCTGTCTTGCTTCTTCCTGGGAACCAAGCCTGACAACAAGATCTTCAAGACACATTTTAGTCAACAAGTCCAACTAGTACCAAGGGTGGGGGGGCTCCAGAGAAGGGGCTTGACCTGGGGGGAATTGCATCCCCACTTGTCCTCTGAATTGGTGCTTTTGATCAATGATGCTAATTTCCTAAAACCTAGAAGACTGTATTCAGCCGGGGGGAGGGGTGGGCGTTTGTGGATATTCTTCCTGGAACTGTCCCTGGAGCTCCAGTAAAGATCCACTTTTATCTAATCTCCTATACTGAAAGGATCTTGAGTTTCATTTCTAGGCTGAAAAAGGCAGCATTTCAGATGAGTTATTCTCCAGCTGCACTGTTACAAACACTGGAAAAATGAAAGACCGTTCACTTTAAGCACTCAAAACACAGCTCCTTCTACCCATATTCTCCCTACTGGAACTATAGGATCAGTCTTCTCTGTGGGTTTTGCCCTCCCTATCCATTCAAAGTCCCACATAGTCTTGCTTGTCAGGTGCCAAGCTATGGTATCCACCCCCCCCCCCACCACGCCCCAGAAACCCGGTCTTATCGCCACTTGAGGTGATAGGAGCAGAAGCAAACAAGGTGGTTACTATGACTGTTCCAGGGGAATGGCACTGGTGCCAAGTACCCACTCCGCACTTACGTCGGCAGGAGTAATGGGTGGGAGCAGGAAGAGGGGGGAGGTAACTGCTCTTCTGTTTGTGATTTAACAGGATACCTGCAACCCATACACCCCCTGGAGCAAAACATCTGGGTGACCCTGGCTAAGGCAACTGGACAAGATCCCTTATGCCTTAGCACTGCTGCGCCTCAGAAGCCATTCACAAAGTGTCTGATCGGCATCCTTCTCACCACCCCTGAACTGCCACAGTTATGGAACAGCACCCCTGCCTCCTCAGCCTACCCGGATACATTGTCTCCCCGTGGGAAATTCCCTGCTTTACCCCCACAGGAACTGCAGATTTTAGGCACCTTGAATGCACATAGCTGTACCACCTTCACATTTCTCAGCACAAGGAATAGCCCTATGGCTTGGTGGGTCAATGCCACAACACCATGCTACCCAAGTGTTTCACACCGGTGTAATTCAATCACAAACTAAAACTAACCTTGAGTTTTAGTATACATATGCAACTCCCGCAGGGCATTTTCTTAATCTGTGCGGACTGAGCATGGACCAGAGTGCCAATGGCAATTAAAGGTGGTCCATCTACTTTGGGGAAAGTAACCCTCTTTTCTCTAAAGATGACAATTGCACTATGGAGCCAACAAAACTGAACTCACCACTCTCATACTCACAGCATACATGCTTTTACTTCTGCCTGCAGAGATACAGCTGAGTTCTGGAACACTGCCAAGATAATCACTGCCTCTTCATCGGCTCCTGGGCTTGCAAGTGCACAAGGCCTCAGGAGCCTGAACAAACCTGGCTGTTGGTTGGCCAAGTTTAGTAATGCTACCAGCATAGCGATAGCTGACTCGTTAATTGATGTAGACAGCATTAGACATGCTATATTCCAAAATCAAGCAGCAATTGATTTTTTGCTTTTACTGCGTGGGCATGGGTGCAAAGAATTTGACAGGTTATGTTGTATGAACTTAAGTGACCATTCCCGCTCTTCCATCCCTCCACTGCCCTGCACTGATTTGCTCAGCCATCCCCACCTTGACTTCCCCACCCATTTGTCCAGGCCCAGCCTTGCCTTCCCTTCCCTTCCCTTCCCTTCTTTTTCTAGAACTCTCATTGTCTTGCTTATCTCTCCCTTGCCTTGCCTTGCCCTGTAAATGCAGCAGTTGCCTTCTGTTGCCCTCAAAGCCTTCACTTGCCTTGCAGGACCTTGCTCACCCCTCCCCCACCTGGAATTCAAGACCCCTCTTTTCGTGGCATTTCTTCAACTTGCCTTGCCCTGCCTGCTTCCCTCAGGAAGCCTTCAAGGCCTTCACATACCCGCAGCGTTTCAGGAGCATGGAAGAGGAAGCCCATAGGAGCCAAACCCGTCTGTCCCAGCAGCTTTTTTCTGGCATCAATTCTTGCATGTACAGGATTTTGGACTGGCAATCCACATTTGTCTTCTGAGCTCTGGGACCAAGATGACAGTTCTTCTGCATTGGAAGGAAAGCAGGTAGCCCCAGTGTTTTAGGTGCAGATTAGAGCTGGCACAGGTGAGAGCAAGACTGTTATTATACACTCAATTGTGGGTTTTGCATTATGAGCAAAGGTAATTAAGGCAACAGATACAACTACAGGTGCAATACATAAGAGATAGAGAACAGTACTTTAAAAATATACAGATCATTAACCATTTAACTATTAGCTACTACCCAGAGTCCACAATCACGGGAGAGTCCCATTTTACAGGTGAGACTTGAAGACCTTTCCCGGGCAAGGTTGTCAAGTTTACCTGAAAAGGGGTTCCAGCTCTCCAAGCCCAATTGGTGAGCCAAAATGACTCAATTGCAGTTTTAGGGTAGAAACATCTGGGATTAAAGATTCAGTACCCGATCAGCTTAGGGCCAGGGCTTGGCCAGTGTCCAGGCCTTACCTGAGAGGGTCTCTCTAAATCTTCTAAACAAGCTTCTATTAATATCAATTCTTTAAAGCAATATACTTCTTGCAGATCGGCGTTGTGGTTTAGTTTTAACTAAATAATCAATGGTACCATAAACAAATTACAAATAGCTGTGAACAAAGAGACACATATGTATAGCATCAAATAATGTTTTCTGGGTAATGCTCTCTGTAAAAGCTTAGTAAATTCATATCATTACTTTAACAACACATCTAGAATTTCATGTTTTGACAGAACTTAAACTTTAACTTCACTTAAAATTAAGATAAATCTAACAGAGCTTAAAGTTAACATCATTGAAAGCAAAAATTAATGTCAAGCACTTAAAAAATAAGTCCTATCTCATAGGTGCCTCTACCCAGACTTACATGCTGATAAAATACAAATTAACAGAGACAATTCACACACATGTACAGGAAAACAAAATTAAACTTGCCTTTGTTAAAGTTATTACGGGGCTAACTGACTCTTAGGCCACAAAATGCTTTACAGAATTGGCCTCAGGATGCTACTCAGCCAGTTCTGGCTCTGAGGCAGCAAGTTACACCCCTCTGCCAGCTGTTACAAATTCACTAAACAACACCACCACTCACAAACATGGAAATTTTCTTCACTCGACTACAAGCGTCTGTTTTCTCTTTTCTTTCTTTCAGAGGTTACCAAAATTCAACTTCTTAATCAAACTGAAAACCAACAGACTTTACATAAATTTTGATCAACTTAAAGTTGACAGGTCTGACTTATAAACTCAAAAGACATAAAAGACTCAAACAACATTCTTAGTACATTTGCTGCAGCACTTTCACACTTGTACGCACACAGATACTGATTAAGGTATACCTATGGAAAGAAAAATAGTCCTTTGAATTCAGTGAGGTAGTCACTCTGAATGCCTTTGCATTCTTTTAACTTTAAATTTACTAAAATTAGATACAAGATTAAGAGTATACCTTAAGAGTTTTAGATACAGCAGAATTTAACTTATTTTGACTTTCTTCGCACAAGAAACTACTGAAAATTCATCATACAGCAGTTAAACATTTGCAAATAATATCAAGAAATAAATCTAAAGTGTGTCAGATTTACAGTCATGTGGAAAATGCCTGTTCACTCCTCTAAGATAAATGTAAGTTTATTAAGATGTTTTCGAGATGCAGCTTTACTCACAGGGATGATAGCACTGCACGTTCTTGGAAAATTGCATTTAAGACCTGCTTAACTTGCTGATGGTAGGACAGCTTTCTGTAAAAATAATTACAAACGGTTTGAGATGTAAAGCACATGTGTCTACATGGCAAAAACAATTGCATTTAAATTGTCTTATTAAAGCTGTATAGGCAGACAGGTAAAGCTGGCACCACGCTACATGTTTTTACAGTAGAGGATCGTGAGCTAATTATATTCGATTTCCAAACAGCTTCTGCAGATAACAAACATGGAGTTAGGCCTAGTATAGGCCTCACCCTCAGCCTGCCCGGATACATTGTCTCCCCGTGGGAAATTCCCTGCTTTACCCCCACAGGAACTGCAGATTTTAGGCACCTTGAATGCACATAGCTGTACCACCTTCACATTTCTCAGCACAAGGAATAGCCCTATGGCTTGGTGGGTCAATGCCACAACACCATGCTACCCAAGTGTTTCACACCGGTGTAATTCAATCACAAACTAAAACTAACCTTGAGTTTTAGTATGCATATGCAACTCCCGCAGGGCATTTTCTTCATCTGTGCGGACTGAGCATGGACCAGAGTGCCAATGGCAATTAAAGGTGGTCCATCTACTTTGGGGAAAGTAACCCTCTTTTCTCTAAAGATGACAATTGCACTATGGAGCCAACAAAACTGAACTCACCACTCTCATACTCACAGCATACATGCTTTTACTTCTGCCTGCAGAGATACAGCTGAGTTCTGGAACACTGCCAAGATAATCACTGCCTCTTCATCGGCTCCTGGGCTTGCAAGTGCACAAGGCCTCAGGAGCCTGAACAAACCTGGCTGTTGGTTGGCCAAGTTTAGTAATGCTACCAACATAGCGATAGCTGACTCGTTAATTGATGTAGACAGCATTAGACATGCTATATTCCAAAATCAAGCAGCAATTGATTTTTTGCTTTTACTGCGTGGGCATGGGTGCAAAGAATTTGACAGGTTATGTTGTATGAACTTAAGTGACCATTCCCGCTCTTCCATCCCTCCACTGCCCTGCACTGATTTGCTCAGCCATCCCCACCTTGACTTCCCCACCCATTTGTCCAGGCCCAGCCTTGCCTTCCCTTCCCTTCTTTTTCTAGAACTCTCATTGTCTTGCTTATCTCTCCCTTGCCTTGCCTTGCCCTGTAAATGCAGCAGTTGCCTTCTGTTGCCCTCAAAGCCTTCACTTGCCTTGCAGGACCTTGCTCACCCCTCCCCCACCTGGAATTCAAGACCCCTCTTTTCGTGGCATTTCTTCAACTTGCCTTGCCCTGCCTGCTTCCCTCAGGAAGCCTTCAAGGCCTTCACATACCCGCAGTGTTTCAGGAGCATGGAAGAGGAAGCCCATAGGAGCCAAACCCGTCTGTCCCAGCAGCTTTTTTCTGGCATCAATTCTTGCATGTACAGAATTTTGGACTGGCAATCCACATTTGTCTTCTGAGCTCTGGGACCAAGATGACAGTTCTTCTGCATTGGAAGGAAAGCAGGTAGCCCCAGTGTTTTAGGTGCAGATTAGAGCTGGCACAGGTGAGAGCAAGACCAGTCAAGTCAGTCTTTCCTGGCCGCTTTTGTCTACCAGCAGCTGCCTTGCCTTGGCAACCCAAGAGTTTCCTCTTCTTGCCCTGCTAAACCTCCATGGCTTTGAGTTCTCTTCTGTGCCCATGCCCCACCTGGCTACAGCTTTCCTCCAGGGCCTTGCTTTGCCTACTCCTTCCTGTTTCTGCCTGGCCTACCCATCACTGGGCTTACCTTCTTATGCCTAGCCTTGCCTCTAACTTCTGGACCTTCTCTTGCCTACCACTCCATTTGCTTTCCCCTCACTGCTCTGGCCTTGTCTACCTCCCCCTTGACTTGCCTCCAATTGCCTACACTTGCCTTGTGTTGCCTTGCCTGCATGGAAGGCAAGGTAAAGAGTGGTAGGCAAGGCAAAGCAAAGCAAGGACGATGTAGGCAGGGCAAGGGAAGGCAGATGCAAGAAAGGCAAGCAAAGCAAGAGGAGGCTAGGAAAAACTGGGCAAGGTAGAGAAGGCAAGTCCCAGCCAAAAGACTCGGAGTGCCTTTCCTTGAGAAGCAAAGGCCATAGTGCCAGTGTCAGTGGAGCAGAAGGAAAGGTACCATGGGGAGGTACAGTCCAGCAAGACATTTCTCTCCTGGCCCCTTCTGGGTAGGAGTAATTGTTGGACGTATGCAATACTGGAGGTGCTATGCAACTTTGGCTTGGTAAGCTCCTGAAGGAGAATGGCAAGGCTTTTTCATGGGAAGGAAAGCACGCAACCCCAGCGCTGGAGGCGCAGAGAAGAAGCTGCCCAGTGGAGGTCCGGGGCACCAGCTGCTTTCTGTCCTGACATATCTGGTGTGGAAGCATTGCTTCAGTTTGTACACTTTACGGACATGGAATCCATCTTTGGAAGGTGGCCTCTTGAAAGATTCAGTTTGGCAGGTGGTTTCCGCGTCTCAGAAGTGGCCTTCTGAAATTCTGGCAACACCATCTTTTGGACAAGGTAAACCGCTCTGCTCAGTCTTGGTGGGTAGCCTACCTAGCAGCCTAGGTAATGCTGAGGAACAGTGTTCTGGCACCTTTGCATGGGATCAGTCCCTGGATGTTCTGTATTTTGGAGGAGGGGATGCCATTTCATTGGAGATGGGCTTCTAATTCCTCTCTTTTGCAAAGGAAACAACTTTGCATGTGTACATTGGTTGGTCTTAGTGAATTTTAAGACTTTTGCCCATAGGCAGTTCTCTGGCTTAGTGCTGTTGAACTGTCAGTGGGAATGCAAACGCCAGGCTGTTGAGCTTTTTGTCCTGGTCCCGTTCATGTGGGAGCAGCTCCCCTCCATGGTGCTGGACCTGACTGGATGCAGACTCAGTGAGACTGCAGGGTTAGGATGGTAGCAAGAGCTGAGAAGGAAAGGGCCGATAGCAGGGTGTGTGCTGGTACCTCGACGGGTGCAGTTGAAGTTGTCGGCAGCAAGAGCTTTCTCAGCTGGCATCTTTGTGAGCTCTGCTTTAGCCAGATGTTCTCAAGTTTGTAGCCAGATTCTTGTGAGAGTGAAAAGAATTTTTAAGGCAAAGGCCACTAGAGTGTGGTGCAAATAAGAGTTTGCAGTTGGAAGGGGAAGATCAAAGCAATCTTTTGGGGCTGACAGTCGAGTTGAGAGCAGGCACCTTTCCAACTTGGCTGTGGAATTGGGCGGCTTCCGAGCTGGACACAGCGCGATACCTTTAAAAGCAAGTCGAGAGTGCCATCGTGTGGTTGATTCCATATGAGCGCTGACAGAGTCCAGGCAAAAGCCAAGCTCTTTTCTGGCCCGGCCCCACTCGTGTGCGAGCAGCAGTTCGTGGAGAAGCTCCGTGGTGAATCCTGTCCCTTGGACACTGAACGAATGTGAAGCTACATCTAGCGGAGAAGGAAGAGGAATCATTTCACAGCTGGCTGCACGGTGTTTCGGCAGCAAAACAAAAGGAAATTGGGAGCAGCTCCCCTTCATGGTGCTGGACCATGGTGCTGAGAAGGAAAGGGCCGATAGCAGGGTGTGTGCTGGTACCTCGACGGGTGCAGTTGAAGTTGTCGGCAGCAAGAGCTTTCTCAGTTGGCATCCTTGTGAGCTCTGCTTTTGCCAGATGTTCTCAAGTTTGTAGCCAGATTCTTGTGAGAGAGAAAAGAATTATTTGGGCAAAGGCGTTGGTGTTGCCGTTAGAGTGTGGTGCAAATAAGAGTTTGCAGTTGGAAGGGGAAGATCAAAGCAATCTTTTGGGGCTGACAGATGAGTTGAGAGCAGGCACCTTCCCAACTTGGCTGTAGAATCGGGAGGATTCCGAGCTGGACACAGCGGGATTCCTTTAAAAGCAAGTCGAGAGTGCCATCGTGTGGTTGATTCCATATGAGCGCTGACAGAGTCCAGGCAAAAGCCAAGCTCACTTCCACGAAGGTCTGGAAACACTGGCACACGGGACACAATGTGCAGAGAGAGAAGGAGCAAGAGAGAGAGAGAAGCACTTTGCCCCAAATTCAGTCTTACAGAACTCGTGCACTTGGAGTTCCCAGAGAAGGTGGCGTGCGTGGAGAAGGTTTTCTCCACGTAGCCTCTTCTGTTCGCTTCTTTGCCGGACCGCAGAAAGACGCCCGCTTCCCTCTCGCGCTTTGCGAGCGAAAAGGCGCCTAGCCGGCGAAGGTGCGTCTTCGGCGGCCAGAAGGCGAAACGAAAACCGGCACTGTGCCCTGCTGCTACGCTCCCTGCATTTCACATCCAAACTGCACCAGCACGCATAGCAACATGCAGGCTCACCTCCAAAAGATGTTTCCCGCTGCCACGAAGGTCTGGCAGCACTGGCACTCGGGACAAAATGTGCAGAGAGAGAAGAGGGAGAGAGGGAGAGAAGCACTTTGCCCCAGCTTCAGTCTTACAGAACTCGTGCACTTGGAGTTCCCAGAGAAGGTAGAGTGCGTGGAGAAGGTTTTCTCCACGTAGCCTCTTCTGTTCGCGTTTTTGCCGCACCGCAGAGAGCCGCCCGCTTCTCTCTCGCGCTTTGCGAGCGAAGGACGCCTAGCCGGCGAAGGTGCGTCTTCGGCGGCTGCAAAGCGAAGCGAGAGCCGGTACGGCGCCCTGCTGCTGTGCTCCCTGCATTTCACATCCAAACTGCACCAGCACGCATAGCAGCATGCAGGCTCATCTCCAAAAGATGTTTCCTGCTGCCACGAAGTTCTGGCAACACTGGCACTAAGTCACACTCTGCAGAGAGAGAAAAAGCAAGAGAGATTGAGATGCACTTTGCCCCAGCTTCAGTCTTACAGAACTCGTGCACTTGGAGTTCCCAGAGAAGGTAGAGTGCGTGGAGAATGCTCTCTCCACGTAGCCTCTTCTGTTCGCGTTTTTGCCGCACCGCCGAGAGTCGCCCGCTTCTCTCTCGCGCTTTGCGAGCGAAGGACGCCTAGCCGGCGAAGGTGCGTCTTCGGCGGCTGCAAAGCGAAGCGAGAGCCGGTACGGCGCCCTGCTGCTGTACTCCCTGCATTTCACATCCAAACTGCACTAGCACGCATAGCAGCATGCAGGCTCATCTCCAAAGGATGTTTCCTGCCGCCACGAAGTTCTGGCAGCACTGGCACTCGGGACAAAATATGCAGAGAGAGAGGGAGCGAGAGAGAGAGAAAAGAACTTCGCCCCAGCTTCAGCCTTGCAGAACTCGTGCACTTGGAGTTCCCAGAGAAGGTAGCGTGCGTGGAGAAGGTTTTCTCCACGTAGCCGCTTCTGTTCGCATCTTTGCCGCACCGCAGAGAGCCGCCCGCTTCTCTCTCGCGCTTTGCGAGCGAAGGACGCCTAGCCGGCGAAGGTGCGTCTTCGGCGGCTGCAAAGCGAAGCGAGAGCCGGTACGGCGCCCTGCTGCTGTGCTCCCTGCATTTCACATCCAAACTGCACCAGCACGCATAGCAGCATGCAGGCTCATCTCCAAAAGATGTTTCCTGCTGCCACGAAGATCTGGCAACACTGGCACTAAGTCACACTCTGCAGAGAGAGAAAAAGCAAGAGAGATTGAGATGCACTTTGCCCCAGCTTCAGTCTTACAGAACTCGTGCACTTGGAGTTCCCAGAGAAGGTAGAGTGCGTGGAGAAGGTTTTCTCCACGTAGCCTCTTCTGTTCGCGTTTTTGCCGCACCGCAGAGAGCCGCCCGCTTCTCTCTCGCGCTTTGCGAGCGAAGGGCGCCTAGCCGGCGAAGGTGCGTCTTCTTCGGCAAGAAAGCGAAGCGAGAGCCGGTACGGCGCCCTGCTGCTGTACTCCCCGCATTTTACTTCCAAACTGCACCAGCACGCATCGCAGCATGCAGGCTCATCTCCAAAGGATGTTTCCTGCCGCCACGAAGTTCTGGCAGCACTGGCACTCGGGACAAAATATGCAGAGAGAGAGGGAGCGAGAGAGAGAGAAAAGAACTTCGCCCCAGCTTCAGCCTTGCAGAACTCGTGCACTTGGAGTTCCCAGAGAAGGTAGCGTGCGTGGAGAAGGTTTTCTCCACGTAGCCGCTTCTGTTCGCATCTTTGCCGCACCGCAGAGAGCCGCCCGCTTCTCTCTCGCGCTTTGCGAGCGAAGGACGCCTAGCCGGCGAAGGTGCGTCTTCGGCGGCTGCAAAGCGAAGCGAGAGCCGGTACGGCGCCCTGCTGCTGTGCTCCCTGCATTTCACATCCAAACTGCACCAGCACGCATAGCAGCATGCAGGCTCATCTCCAAAAGATGTTTCCTGCTGCCACGAAGATCTGGCAACACTGGCACTAAGTCACACTCTGCAGAGAGAGAAAAAGCAAGAGAGATTGAGATGCACTTTACCCCAGCTTCAGCCTTGCAGAACTCGTGCACTTTGAGTTCCCAGAGAAGGTAGCGTGCGTGGAGAAGGTTTTCTCCACGTAGCCGCTTCTGTTCGCGTTTTTGCCGCACCGCCGAGAGTCGCCCGCTTCTCTCTCGCGCTTTGCGAGCGAAGGACGCCTAGCCGGCGAAGGTGCGTCTTCTTCGGCAAGAAAGCGAAGCGAGAGCCGGTACGGCGCCCTGCTGCTGTGCTCGCTGCATTTCACATCCAAACTGCACCAGCACGCATAGCAGCATGCAGGCTCATCTCCAAAAGATGTTTCCTGCTGCCACGAAGATCTGGCAACACTGGCACTAAGTCACACTCTGCAGAGAGAGAAAAAGCAAGAGAGATTGAGATGCACTTAGCCCCAGCTTCAGTCTTACAGAACTCGTGCACTTGGAGTTCCCAGAGAAGGTAGAGTGCGTGGAGAAGGTTTTCTCCACGTAGCCTCTTCTGTTCGCATCTTTGCCGGACCGCAGAAAGACGCCCGCTTCTCTCTCGCGCTTTGCGAGCGAAGGACGCCTAGCCGGCGAAGGTGCGTCTTCGGCGGCTGCAAAGCGAAGCGAGAGCCGGTACGGCGCCCTGCTGCTGTGCTCGCTGCATTTCACATCCAAACTACACCAGCACGCATAGCAGCATGCAGGCTCATCTCCAAAGGAAGTTTGCCACTGCCACCAAGATTTGGCAGCACTGGCAGTCGGGACAAAATGTGCAGAGAGAGAAAAAGCAAGAGAGATTGAGATGCACTTTGCCACAGCTTCAGTCTTACAGAACGCGTACAAAAACGCGAACAGAAAAGGCTACGTGGAGAAAACATTCTCCACGCACGCTACCTTCTCTGGGAACTCCAAGTGCACGAGTTCTGCAAGGCTGAAGCTGGGGCGAAGTTCTTTTCTCTCTCTCTCGCTCCCTCTCTCTCTGCATATTTTGTCCCGAGTGCCAGTGCTGCCAGAACTTCGTGGCGGCAGGAAACATCCTTTGGAGATGAGCCTGCATGCTGCTATGCGTGCTAGTGCAGTTTGGATGTGAAATGCAGGGAGTACAGCAGCAGGGCGCCGTACCGGCTCTCGCTTCGCTTTGCAGCCGCCGAAGACGCACCTTCGCCGGCTAGGCGTCCTTCGCTCGCAAAGCGCGAGAGAGAAGCGGGCGACTCTCGGCGGTGCGGCAAAGATGCGAACAGAAGCGGCTACGTGGAGAAAACCTTCTCCACGCACTCTACCTTCTCTGGGAACTCCAAGTGCACGAGTTCTGTAAGACTGAAGCTGGGGCAAAGTGCATCTCAATCTCTCTTGCTTTTTCTCTCTCTGCAGAGTGTGACTTAGTGCCAGTGTTGCCAGATCTTCGTGGCAGCAGGAAACATTTTTTGGAGGTGAGCCTGCATGCTGCTATGCGTGCTGGTGCAGTTTGGATGTGAAATGCAGGGAGCACAGCAGCAGGGCGCCGTACCGGCTCTCGCTTCGCTTTCTTGCCGAAGAAGACGCACCTTCGCCGGCTAGGCGCCCTTCGCTCGCAAAGCGCGAGAGAGAAGCGGGCGGCTCTCTGCGGTGCGGCAAAAACGCGAACAGAAGAGGCTACGTGGAGAAAACCTTCTCCACGCACTCTACCTTCTCTGGGAACTCCAAGTGCACGAGTTCTGTAAGACTGAAGCTGGGGCAAAGTGCATCTCAATCTCTCTTGCTTTTTCTCTCTCTGCAGAGTGTGACTTAGTGCCAGTGTTGCCAGATCTTCGTGGCAGCAGGAAACATCTTTTGGAGATGAGCCTGCATGCTGCTATGCGTGCTGGTGCAGTTTGGATGTGAAATGCAGGGAACACAGCAGCAGGGCGCCGTACCGGCTCTCGCTTCGCTTTGCAGCCGCCGAAGACGCACCTTCGCCGGCTAGGCGTCCTTCGCTCGCAAAGCGCGAGAGAGAAGCGGGCGGCTCTCTGCGGTGCGGCAAAGATGCGAACAGAAGCGGCTACGTGGAGAAAACCTTCTCCACGCACGCTACCTTCTCTGGGAACTCCAAGTGCACGAGTTCTGCAAGGCTGAAGCTGGGGCGAAGTTCTTTTCTCTCTCTCTCGCTCCCTCTCTCTCTGCATATTTTGTCCCGAGTGCCAGTGCTGCCAGAACTTCGTGGCGGCAGGAAACATCCTTTGGAGATGAGCCTGCATGCTGCGATGCGTGCTGGTGCAGTTTGGAAGTAAAATGCGGGGAGTACAGCAGCAGGGCGCCGTACCGGCTCTCGCTTCGCTTTCTTGCCGAAGAAGACGCACCTTCGCCGGCTAGGCGCCCTTCGCTCGCAAAGCGCGAGAGAGAAGCGGGCGGCTCTCTGCGGTGCGGCAAAAACGCGAACAGAAGAGGCTACGTGGAGAGAGCATTCTCCACGCACTCTACCTTCTCTGGGAACTCCAAGTGCACGAGTTCTGTAAGACTGAAGCTGGGGCAAAGTGCATCTCAATCTCTCTTGCTTTTTCTCTCTCTGCAGAGTGTGACTTAGTGCCAGTGTTGCCAGAACTTCGTGGCAGCAGGAAACATCTTTTGGAGATGAGCCTGCATGCTGCTATGCGTGCTGGTGCAGTTTGGATGTGAAATGCAGGGAGCACAGCAGCAGGGCGCCGTACCGGCTCTCGCTTCGCTTTGCAGCCGCCGAAGACGCACCTTCGCCGGCTAGGCGTCCTTCGCTCGCAAAGCGCGAGAGAGAAGCGGGCGGCTCTCTGCGGTGCGGCAAAGATGCGAACAGAAGCGGCTACGTGGAGAAAACCTTCTCCACGCACGCTACCTTCTCTGGGAACTCCAAGTGCACGAGTTCTGCAAGGCTGAAGCTGGGGCGAAGTTCTTTTCTCTCTCTCTCGCTCCCTCTCTCTCTGCATATTTTGTCCCGAGTGCCAGTGCTGCCAGAACTTCGTGGCGGCAGGAAACATCCTTTGGAGATGAGCCTGCATGCTGCTATGCGTGCTAGTGCAGTTTGGATGTGAAATGCAGGGAGTACAGCAGCAGGGCGCCGTACCGGCTCTCGCTTCGCTTTGCAGCCGCCGAAGACGCACCTTCGCCGGCTAGGCGTCCTTCGCTCGCAAAGCGCGAGAGAGAAGCGGGCGGCTCTCTGCGGTGCGGCAAAAACGCGAACAGAAGAGGCTACGTGGAGAAAACCTTCTCCACGCACTCTACCTTCTCTGGGAACTCCAAGTGCACGAGTTCTGTCAGACTGAAGCTGGGGCAAAGTGCTTCTCTCCCTCTCTCCCTCTTCTCTCTCTGCACATTTTGTCCCGAGTGCCAGTGCTGCCAGACCTTCGTGGCAGCGGGAAACATCTTTTGGAGGTGAGCCTGCATGTTGCTATGCGTGCTGGTGCAGTTTGGATGTGAAATGCAGGGAGCGTAGCAGCAGGGCACAGTGCCGGTTTTCGTTTCGCCTTCTGGCCGCCGAAGACGCACCTTCGCCGGCTAGGCGCCTTTTCGCTCGCAAAGCGCGAGAGGGAAGCGGGCGTCTTTCTGCGGTCCGGCAAAGAAGCGAACAGAAGAGGCTACGTGGAGAAAACCTTCTCCACGCACGCCACCTTCTCTGGGAACTCCAAGTGCACGAGTTCTGTAAGACTGAATTTGGGGCAAAGTGCTTCTCTCTCTCTCTTGCTCCTTCTCTCTCTGCACATTGTGTCCCGTGTGCCAGTGTTTCCAGACCTTCGTGGAAGTGAGCTTGGCTTTTGCCTGGACTCTGTCAGCGCTCATATGGAATCAACCACACGATGGCACTCTCGACTTGCTTTTAAAGGAATCCCGCTGTGTCCAGCTCGGAATCCTCCCGATTCTACAGCCAAGTTGGGAAGGTGCCTGCTCTCAACTCATCTGTCAGCCCCAAAAGATTGCTTTGATCTTCCCCTTCCAACTGCAAACTCTTATTTGCACCACACTCTAACGGCAACACCAACGCCTTTGCCCAAATAATTCTTTTCTCTCTCACAAGAATCTGGCTACAAACTTGAGAACATCTGGCAAAAGCAGAGCTCACAAGGATGCCAACTGAGAAAGCTCTTGCTGCCGACAACTTCAACTGCACCCGTCGAGGTACCAGCACACACCCTGCTATCGGCCCTTTCCTTCTCAGCACCATGGTCCAGCACCATGAAGGGGAGCTGCTCCCAATTTCCTTTTGTTTTGCTGCCGAAACACCGTGCAGCCAGCTGTGAAATGATTCCTCTTCCTTCTCCGCTAGATGTAGCTTCACATTCGTTCAGTGTCCAAGGGACAGGATTCACCACGGAGCTTCTCCACGAACTGCTGCTCGCACACGAGTGGGGCCGGGCCAGAAAAGAGCTTGGCTTTTGCCTGGACTCTGTCAGCGCTCATATGGAATCAACCACACGATGGCACTCTCGACTTGCTTTTAAAGGTATCGCGCTGTGTCCAGCTCGGAAGCCGCCCAATTCCACAGCCAAGTTGGAAAGGTGCCTGCTCTCAACTCGACTGTCAGCCCCAAAAGATTGCTTTGATCTTCCCCTTCCAACTGCAAACTCTTATTTGCACCACACTCTAGTGGCCTTTGCCTTAAAAATTCTTTTCACTCTCACAAGAATCTGGCTACAAACTTGAGAACATCTGGCTAAAGCAGAGCTCACAAAGATGCCAGCTGAGAAAGCTCTTGCTGCCGACAACTTCAACTGCACCCGTCGAGGTACCAGCACACACCCTGCTATCGGCCCTTTCCTTCTCAGCTCTTGCTACCATCCTAACCCTGCAGTCTCACTGAGTCTGCATCCAGTCAGGTCCAGCACCATGGAGGGGAGCTGCTCCCACATGAACGGGACCAGGACAAAAAGCTCAACAGCCTGGCGTTTGCATTCCCACTGACAGTTCAACAGCACTAAGCCAGAGAACTGCCTATGGGCAAAAGTCTTAAAATTCACTAAGACCAACCAATGTACACATGCAAAGTTGTTTCCTTTGCAAAAGAGAGGAATTAGAAGCCCATCTCCAATGAAATGGCATCCCCTCCTCCAAAATACAGAACATCCAGGGACTGATCCCATGCAAAGGTGCCAGAACACTGTTCCTCAGCATTACCTAGGCTGCTAGGTAGGCTACCCACCAAGACTGAGCAGAGCGGTTTACCTTGTCCAAAAGATGGTGTTGCCAGAATTTCAGAAGGCCACTTCTGAGACGCGGAAACCACCTGCCAAACTGAATCTTTCAAGAGGCCACCTTCCAAAGATGGATTCCATGTCCGTAAAGTGTACAAACTGAAGCAATGCTTCCACACCAGATATGTCAGGACAGAAAGCAGCTGGTGCCCCGGACCTCCACTGGGCAGCTTCTTCTCTGCGCCTCCAGCGCTGGGGTTGCGTGCTTTCCTTCCCATGAAAAAGCCTTGCCATTCTCCTTCAGGAGCTTACCAAGCCAAAGTTGCATAGCACCTCCAGTATTGCATACGTCCAACAATTACTCCTACCCAGAAGGGGCCAGGAGAGAAATGTCTTGCTGGACTGTACCTCCCCATGGTACCTTTCCTTCTGCTCCACTGACACTGGCACTATGGCCTTTGCTTCTCAAGGAAAGGCACTTCGAGTCTTTTGGCTGGGACTTGCCTTCTCTACCTTGCCCAGTTTTTCCTAGCCTCCTCTTGCTTTGCTTGCCTTTCTTGCATCTGCCTTCCCTTGCCCTGCCTACATCGTCCTTGCTTTGCTTTGCCTTGCCTACCACTCTTTACCTTGCCTTCCATGCAGGCAAGGCAACACAAGGCAAGTGTAGGCAATTGGAGGCAAGTCAAGGGGGAGGTAGACAAGGCCAGAGCAGTGAGGGGAAAGCAAATGGAGTGGTAGGCAAGAGAAGGTCCAGAAGTTAGAGGCAAGGCTAGGCATAAGAAGGTAAGCCCAGTGATGGGTAGGCCAGGCAGAAACAGGAAGGAGTAGGCAAAGCAAGGCCGTGGAGGAAAGCTGTAGCCAGGTGGGGCATGGGCACAGAAGAGAACTCAAAGCCATGGAGGTTTAGCAGGGCAAGAAGAGGAAACTCTTGGGTTGCCAAGGCAAGGCAGCTGCTGGTAGACAAAAGCGGCCAGGAAAGACTGACTTGACTGGTCTTGCTCTCACCTGTGCCAGCTCTAATCTGCACCTAAAACACTGGGGCTACCTGCTTTCCTTCCAATGCAGAAGAACTGTCATCTTGGTCCCAGAGCTCAGAAGACAAATGTGGATTGCCAGTCCAAAATTCTGTACATGCAAGAATTGATGCCAGAAAAAAGCTGCTGGGACAGACGGGTTTGGCTCCTATGGGCTTCCTCTTCCATGCTCCTGAAACACTGCGGGTATGTGAAGGCCTTGAAGGCTTCCTGAGGGAAGCAGGCAGGGCAAGGCAAGTTGAAGAAATGCCACGAAAAGAGGGGTCTTGAATTCCAGGTGGGGGAGGGGTGAGCAAGGTCCTGCAAGGCAAGTGAAGGCTTTGAGGGCAACAGAAGGCAACTGCTGCATTTACAGGGCAAGGCAAGGCAAGGGAGAGATAAGCAAGACAATGAGAGTTCTAGAAAAAGAAGGGAAGGGAAGGCAAGGCTGGGCCTGGACAAATGGGTGGGGAAGTCAAGGTGGGGATGGCTGAGCAAATCAGTGCAGGGCAGTGGAGGGATGGAAGAGCGGGAATGGTCACTTAAGTTCATACAACATAACCTGTCAAATTCTTTGCACCCATGCCCACGCAGTAAAAGCAAAAAATCAATTGCTGCTTGATTTTGGAATATAGCATGTCTAATGCTGTCTACATCAATTAACGAGTCAGCTATCGCTATGTTGGTAGCATTACTAAACTTGGCCAACCAACAGCCAGGTTTGTTCAGGCTCCTGAGGCCTTGTGCACTTGCAAGCCCAGGAGCCGATGAAGAGGCAGTGATTATCTTGGCAGTGTTCCAGAACTCAGCTGTATCTCTGCAGGCAGAAGTAAAAGCATGTATGCTGTGAGTATGAGAGTGGTGAGTTCAGTTTTGTTGGCTCCATAGTGCAATTGTCATCTTTAGAGAAAAGAGGGTTACTTTCCCCAAAGTAGATGGACCACCTTTAATTGCCATTGGCACTCTGGTCCATGCTCAGTCCGCACAGATGAAGAAAATGCCCTGCGGGAGTTGCATATGCATACTAAAACTCAAGGTTAGTTTTAGTTTGTGATTGAATTACACCGGTGTGAAACACTTGGGTAGCATGGTGTTGTGGCATTGACCCACCAAGCCATAGGGCTATTCCTTGTGCTGAGAAATGTGAAGGTGGTACAGCTATGTGCATTCAAGGTGCCTAAAATCTGCAGTTCCTGTGGGGGTAAAGCAGGGAATTTCCCACGGGGAGACAATGTATCCGGGCAGGCTGAGGGTGAGGCCTATACTAGGCCTAACTCCATGTTTGTTATCTGCAGAAGCTGTTTGGAAATCGAATATAATTAGCTCACGATCCTCTACTGTAAAAACATGTAGCGTGGTGCCAGCTTTACCTGTCTGCCTATACAGCTTTAATAAGACAATTTAAATGCAATTGTTTTTGCCATGTAGACACATGTGCTTTACATCTCAAACCGTTTGTAATTATTTTTACAGAAAGCTGTCCTACCATCAGCAAGTTAAGCAGGTCTTAAATGCAATTTTCCAAGAACGTGCAGTGCTATCATCCCTGTGAGTAAAGCTGCATCTCGAAAACATCTTAATAAACTTACATTTATCTTAGAGGAGTGAACAGGCATTTTCCACATGACTGTAAATCTGACACACTTTAGATTTATTTCTTGATATTATTCGCAAATGTTTAACTGCTGTATGATGAATTTTCAGTAGTTTCTTGTGCGAAGAAAGTCAAAATAAGTTAAATTCTGCTGTATCTAAAACTCTTAAGGTATACTCTTAATCTTGTATCTAATTTTAGTAAATTTAAAGTTAAAAGAATGCAAAGGCATTCAGAGTGACTACCTCACTGAATTCAAAGGACTATTTTTCTTTCCATAGGTATACCTTAATCAGTATCTGTGTGCGTACAAGTGTGAAAGTGCTGCAGCAAATGTACTAAGAATGTTGTTTGAGTCTTTTATGCCTTTTGAGTTTATAAGTCAGACCTGTCAACTTTAAGTTGATCAAAATTTATGTAAAGTCTGTTGGTTTTCAGTTTGATTAAGAAGTTGAATTTTGGTAACCTCTGAAAGAAAGAAAAGAGAAAACAGACGCTTGTAGTCGAGTGAAGAAAATTTCCATGTTTGTGAGTGGTGGTGTTGTTTAGTGAATTTGTAACAGCTGGCAGAGGGGTGTAACTTGCTGCCTCAGAGCCAGAACTGGCTGAGTAGCATCCTGAGGCCAATTCTGTAAAGCATTTTGTGGCCTAAGAGTCAGTTAGCCCCGTAATAACTTTAACAAAGGCAAGTTTAATTTTGTTTTCCTGTACATGTGTGTGAATTGTCTCTGTTAATTTGTATTTTATCAGCATGTAAGTCTGGGTAGAGGCACCTATGAGATAGGACTTATTTTTTAAGTGCTTGACATTAATTTTTGCTTTCAATGATGTTAACTTTAAGCTCTGTTAGATTTATCTTAATTTTAAGTGAAGTTAAAGTTTAAGTTCTGTCAAAACATGAAATTCTAGATGTGTTGTTAAAGTAATGATATGAATTTACTAAGCTTTTACAGAGAGCATTACCCAGAAAACATTATTTGATGCTATACATATGTGTCTCTTTGTTCACAGCTATTTGTAATTTGTTTATGGTACCATTGATTATTTAGTTAAAACTAAACCACAACGCCGATCTGCAAGAAGTATATTGCTTTAAAGAATTGATATTAATAGAAGCTTGTTTAGAAGATTTAGAGAGACCCTCTCAGGTAAGGCCTGGACACTGGCCAAGCCCTGGCCCTAAGCTGATCGGGTACTGAATCTTTAATCCCAGATGTTTCTACCCTAAAACTGCAATTGAGTCATTTTGGCTCACCAATTGGGCTTGGAGAGCTGGAACCCCTTTTCAGGTAAACTTGACAACCTTGCCCGGGAAAGGTCTTCAAGTCTCACCTGTAAAATGGGACTCTCCCGTGATTGTGGACTCTGGGTAGTAGCTAATAGTTAAATGGTTAATGATCTGTATATTTTTAAAGTACTGTTCTCTATCTCTTATGTATTGCACCTGTAGTTGTATCTGTTGCCTTAATTACCTTTGCTCATAATGCAAAACCCACAATTGAGTGTATAATAACAGTCTTGCTCTCACCTGTGCCAGCTCTAATCTGCACCTAAAACACTGGGGCTACCTGCTTTCCTTCCAATGCAGAAGAACTGTCATCTTGGTCCCAGAGCTCAGAAGACAAATGTGGATTGCCAGTCCAAAATCCTGTACATGCAAGAATTGATGCCAGAAAAAAGCTGCTGGGACAGACGGGTTTGGCTCCTATGGGCTTCCTCTTCCATGCTCCTGAAACGCTGCGGGTATGTGAAGGCCTTGAAGGCTTCCTGAGGGAAGCAGGCAGGGCAAGGCAAGTTGAAGAAATGCCACGAAAAGAGGGGTCTTGAATTCCAGGTGGGGGAGGGGTGAGCAAGGTCCTGCAAGGCAAGTGAAGGCTTTGAGGGCAACAGAAGGCAACTGCTGCATTTACAGGGCAAGGCAAGGCAAGGGAGAGATAAGCAAGACAATGAGAGTTCTAGAAAAAGAAGGGAAGGGAAGGGAAGGGAAGGCAAGGCTGGGCCTGGACAAATGGGTGGGGAAGTCAAGGTGGGGATGGCTGAGCAAATCAGTGCAGGGCAGTGGAGGGATGGAAGAGCGGGAATGGTCACTTAAGTTCATACAACATAACCTGTCAAATTCTTTGCACCCATGCCCACGCAGTAAAAGCAAAAAATCAATTGCTGCTTGATTTTGGAATATAGCATGTCTAATGCTGTCTACATCAATTAACGAGTCAGCTATCGCTATGCTGGTAGCATTACTAAACTTGGCCAACCAACAGCCAGGTTTGTTCAGGCTCCTGAGGCCTTGTGCACTTGCAAGCCCAGGAGCCGATGAAGAGGCAGTGATTATCTTGGCAGTGTTCCAGAACTCAGCTGTATCTCTGCAGGCAGAAGTAAAAGCATGTATGCTGTGAGTATGAGAGTGGTGAGTTCAGTTTTGTTGGCTCCATAGTGCAATTGTCATCTTTAGAGAAAAGAGGGTTACTTTCCCCAAAGTAGATGGACCACCTTTAATTGCCATTGGCACTCTGGTCCATGCTCAGTCCGCACAGATTAAGAAAATGCCCTGCGGGAGTTGCATATGTATACTAAAACTCAAGGTTAGTTTTAGTTTGTGATTGAATTACACCGGTGTGAAACACTTGGGTAGCATGGTGTTGTGGCATTGACCCACCAAGCCATAGGGCTATTCCTTGTGCTGAGAAATGTGAAGGTGGTACAGCTATGTGCATTCAAGGTGCCTAAAATCTGCAGTTCCTGTGGGGGTAAAGCAGGGAATTTCCCACGGGGAGACAATGTATCCGGGTAGGCTGAGGAGGCAGGGGTGCTGTTCCATAACTGTGGCAGTTCAGGGGTGGTGAGAAGGATGCCGATCAGACACTTTGTGAATGGCTTCTGAGGCGCAGCAGTGCTAAGGCATAAGGGATCTTGTCCAGTTGCCTTAGCCAGGGTCACCCAGATGTTTTGCTCCAGGGGGTGTATGGGTTGCAGGTATCCTGTTAAATCACAAACAGAAGAGCAGTTACCTCCCCCCTCTTCCTGCTCCCACCCATTACTCCTGCCGACGTAAGTGCGGAGTGGGTACTTGGCACCAGTGCCATTCCCCTGGAACAGTCATAGTAACCACCTTGTTTGCTTCTGCTCCTATCACCTCAAGTGGCGATAAGACCGGGTTTCTGGGGCGTGGTGGGGGGGGGGGGTGGATACCATAGCTTGGCACCTGACAAGCAAGACTATGTGGGACTTTGAATGGATAGGGAGGGCAAAACCCACAGAGAAGACTGATCCTATAGTTCCAGTAGGGAGAATATGGGTAGAAGGAGCTGTGTTTTGAGTGCTTAAAGTGAACGGTCTTTCATTTTTCCAGTGTTTGTAACAGTGCAGCTGGAGAATAACTCATCTGAAATGCTGCCTTTTTCAGCCTAGAAATGAAACTCAAGATCCTTTCAGTATAGGAGATTAGATAAAAGTGGATCTTTACTGGAGCTCCAGGGACAGTTCCAGGAAGAATATCCACAAACGCCCACCCCTCCCCCCGGCTGAATACAGTCTTCTAGGTTTTAGGAAATTAGCATCATTGATCAAAAGCACCAATTCAGAGGACAAGTGGGGATGCAATTCCCCCCAGGTCAAGCCCCTTCTCTGGAGCCCCCCCACCCTTGGTACTAGTTGGACTTGTTGACTAAAATGTGTCTTGAAGATCTTGTTGTCAGGCTTGGTTCCCAGGAAGAAGCAAGACAGGAGAGGGGCCTTGTGCCCTCCAGGGCTTGGAGCTCTGCAATGAGTTTGGTCTTTCTGGCTGGGGAAAAACTACTGGCAAGGTCACAAATACAGAAAAGTAAAAAGGCAAAAATCACTTTGGCATCAGAAACAAAGGTAAAATTAATGTAAAAAGCAAGCTAAGATACATCTGAAAACTTCTCTGCTTTCTTCATCTTCCCCTTATGCAAAGAGGCTTTTGATTTGCAGGATTTTCATTTTATCCAAAGGCATTCATTCCATAGGTGCCAAAACCATCCCACAATGATAAGTGAAATATAGTCAGTAGGGACAATAGGGACTGGCATCCACCGCAAAGGAGAGGAAAGATCATTTCCAGAACACTAGTTTTATTTAACTGTGGTGAAAAGTGGGAGCTGAGTTTTGTTTAGAATTAGCCAGAAGAAGCTCTTAATTATTCTCTGCTGCTGCTGCTCTTATACCTTTTCATAATTACTGTGGCACATTAAGATTGGCTGCTAGCAAACAATGACAAGGCTGTCTAACAAACAATGGCAATTCAAGCAATAATACAATGAGCTATACTGATGCCTTCAGGTATTTCTAGTTTTTTACTCTTCATGTAGCTGTAACTTGCTGTAGTTCTGTGCTTCTTACAAAGTGCTAAAATCCCCTGTTCCCAGCACCTTTAGCCAAAACAAGACTCTCTGAGTACAGATTCAAGGACATATTCATTGCCTTAGGGCTTGAAAATATGTAAACAACTGTGAGATGGGGGGAGCAGGCCTGGGGTGGTTAACATCATCACCTGAGGGTACGATTGGAGAATTAAGGGCCAATATGCTAATGAAACAGAACTTATAAAAGGTGAAGAGCTCGTGACTCGGGGTCCATTTTGGGTGTCGTCCCCGACAGGGGACTTTGTTTGCCTGAATCTACCTTTAAGGCCTCTGCAGGCCTTAAATAAATTGTCTGCTTTTTATACTCCTAATTTGTCTTGGCCTCTGTTTCAGGTAGCCTGTCTTTTAGGCTACAATACAAGCAAAAGTAGAGTTGGTTACAAAAACCGGATGTGCTAGGAAGGCCGGAAGTTGGTATGACAGAGTTAAAAATTGGATGTGCTAGGGAGACCGGAAGTTTTAACCACAGAGTTAAAACTGAAGGTGCTAGGAAGACCGGAAGTTTTGTATCATAGAGTTGAATCGGAGTGTGCTAGGGAGACCGGAAGTTTTAATCACAGAGTTGAAACTGAAGGTGCTAGGAAAACCGGAAGGAGGAAGTGGAGTCAAGCAAGAAAGTTTTCTTCATTCTCTTTTCTTCATTATCTCGTGGACATGCACAACAAGCACAGGACCAAATATGGCAGGGCCTTTGACATGAATTCAGTCGCAGACACAAGCAGTAAGCAGGTCTAGGGTAGGGAATGGGCATGAAAGGGAATGCACAGCAATGGTGGTTTAGCAAGGCAAGACAGGTGAGGTTCATAGATTGCTGGCAGGCGGAAGTGGCCAGGAAAGACTGATTTGACTGGCCTTGCTCTCACCTGCACCATCTCTAATCTGCACCTAAAACACTGGGGCTACCTGCTTTCCTTCCAATGCAGAAGAACTGTCATTTTGGTTCCGGAGCCCAGAAGACAAATGTGGATTGCCTGTCCAAAATTCCATACATGCAAGAATTGATGCCAGGCAAAAGCTGCTGGGACAGACAGGTCTGGCTTCACGTGACCTCCTATGGGCTTCCTCTTCCATGCTCCTGAAACACTGCGGGTATGTGAAGGCCTTGAAGGCTTCCTGAGGGAAGCAGGCAGGGCAAGGCAAGTTGAAGAATTGTCACGAAAAGAAGGGTCTTGAATTCCAGGTGGGGGAGGGGTGAGCAAGGTCCTGCAAGGCAAGTGAGGGCTTTGAGGGCAACAGAAGGCAACTGCTGTGTTTACAGGGCAAGGCAAGGCAAGGGGGAGGTAGGCAAGGCAATGAGAGTCCCAGAAGGAGAAGGGAAGGCAAGGCTGGGCCTGGACAAATGGGTGGGGAAGTCAAGGTGGGGATGGCCGAGCAAGTCAGTGCAGGGCAGTGGAGGGATGGAAGAGCGGGAATGGTCACTTAAGTTCATACAACATAACCTGTCAAATTCTTTGCACCCATGCCCACGCAGTAAAAGCAAAAAATCAATTGCTGCTTGATTTTGGAATATAGCATGTCTAATGCTGTCTACATCAATTAACGAGTCAGCTATCGCTATGCTGGTAGCATTACTAAACTTGGCCAACCAACAGCCAGGTTTGTTCAGGCTCCTGAGGCCTTGTGCACTTGCAAGCCCAGGAGCCGATGAAGAGGCAGTGATTATCTTGGCAGTGTTCCAGAACTCAGCTGTATCTCTGCAGGCAGAAGTAAAAGCATGTATGCTGTGAGTATGAGAGTGGTGAGTTCAGTTTTGTTGGCTCCATAGTGCAATTGTCATCTTTAGAGAAAAGAGGGTTACTTTCCCCAAAGTAGATGGACCACCTTTAATTGCCATTGGCACTCTGGTCCATGCTCAGTCCGCACAGATTAAGAAAATGCCCTGCGGGAGTTGCATATGTATACTAAAACTCAAGGTTAGTTTTAGTTTGTGATTGAATTACACCGGTGTGAAACACTTGGGTAGCATGGTGTTGTGGCATTGACCCACCAAGCCATAGGGCTATTCCTTGTGCTGAGAAATGTGAAGGTGGTACAGCTATGTGCATTCAAGGTGCCTAAAATCTGCAGTTCCTGTGGGGGTAAAGCAGGGAATTTCCCACGGGGAGACAATGTATCCGGGCAGGCTGAGGAGGCAGGGGTGCTGTTCCATAACTGTGGCAGTTCAGGGGTGGTGAGAAGGATGCCGATCAGACACTTTGTGAATGGCTTCTGAGGCGCAGCAGTGCTAAGGCATAAGGGATCTTGTCCAGTTGCCTTAGCCAGGGTCACCCAGATGTTTTGCTCCAGGGGGTGTATGGGTTGCAGGTATCCTGTTAAATCACAAACAGAAGAGCAGTTACCTCCCCCCTCTTCCTGCTCCCACCCATTACTCCTGCCGACGTAAGTGCGGAGTGGGTACTTGGCACCAGTGCCATTCCCCTGGAACAGTCATAGTAACCACCTTGTTTGCTTCTGCTCCTATCACCTCAAGTGGCGATAAGACCGGGTTTCTGGGGCGTGGTGGGGGGGGGGGTGGATACCATAGCTTGGCACCTGACAAGCAAGACTATGTGGGACTTTGAATGGATAGGGAGGGCAAAACCCACAGAGAAGACTGATCCTATAGTTCCAGTAGGGAGAATATGGGTAGAAGGAGCTGTGTTTTGAGTGCTTAAAGTGAATGGTCTTTCATTTTTCCAGTGTTTGTAACAGTGCAGCTGGAGAATAACTCATCTGAAATGCTGCCTTTTTCAGCCTAGAAATGAAACTCAAGATCCTTTCAGTATAGGAGATAAGATAAAAGTGGATCTTTACTGGAGCTCCAGGGACAGTTCCAGGAAGAATATCCACAAACGCCCACCCCTCCCCCCGGCTGAATACAGTCTTCTAGGTTTTAGGAAATTAGCATCATTGATCAAAAGCACCAATTCAGAGGACAAGTGGGGATGCAATTCCCCCCAGGTCAAGCCCCTTCTCTGGAGCCCCCCCACCCTTGGTACTAGTTGGACTTGTTGACTAAAATGTGTCTTGAAGATCTTGTTGTCAGGCTTGGTTCCCAGGAAGAAGCAAGACAGGAGAGGGGCCTTGTGCCCTCCAGGGCTTGGAGCTCTGCAATGAGTTTGGTCTTTCTGGCTGGGGAAAAACTACTGGCAAGGTCACAAATACAGAAAAGTAAAAAGGCAAAAATCACTTTGGCATCAGAAGCAAAGGTAAAATTAATGTAAAAAGCAAGCTAAGATACATCTGAAAACTTCTCTGCTTTCTTCATCTTCCCCTTATGCAAAGAGGCTTTTGATTTGCAGGATTTTCATTTTATCCAAAGGCATTCATTCCATAGGTGCCAAAACCATCCCACAATGATAAGTGAAATATAGTCAGTAGGGACAATAGGGACTGGCATCCACCGCAAAGGAGAGGAAAGATCATTTCCAGAACACTAGTTTTATTTAACTGTGGTGAAAAGTGGGAGCTGAGTTTTGTTTAGAATTAGCCAGAAGAAGCTCTTAATTATTCTCTGCTGCTGCTGCTCTTATACCTTTTCATAATTACTGTGGCACATTAAGATTGGCTGCTAGCAAACAATGACAAGGCTGTCTAACAAACAATGGCAATTCAAGCAATAATACAATGAGCTATACTGATGCCTTCAGGTATTTCTAGTTTTTTACTCTTCATGTAGCTGTAACTTGCTGTAGTTCTGTGCTTCTTACAAAGTGCTAAAATCCCCTGTTCCCAGCACCTTTAGCCAAAACAAGACTCTCTGAGTACAGATTCAAGGACATATTCATTGCCTTAGGGCTTGAAAATATGTAAACAACTGTGAGATGGGGGGAGCAGGCCTGGGGTGGTTAACATCATCACCTGAGGGTACGATTGGAGAATTAAGGGCCAATATGCTAATGAAACAGAACCTATAAAAGGTGAAGAGCTCGTGACTCGGGGTCCATTTTGGGTGTCGTCCCCGACAGGGGACTTTGTTTGCCTGAATCTACCTTTAAGGCCTCTGCAGGCCTTAAATAAATTGTCTGCTTTTTATACTCCTAATTTGTCTTGGCCTCTGTTTCAGGTAGCCTGTCTTTTAGGCTACAATACAAGCAAAAGTAGAGTTGGTTACAAAAACCGGATGTGCTAGGAAGGCCGGAAGTTGGTATGACAGAGTTAAAAATTGGATGTGCTAGGGAGACCGGAAGTTTTAACCACAGAGTTAAAACTGAAGGTGCTAGGAAGACCGGAAGTTTTGTATCATAGAGTTGAATCGGAGTGTGCTAGGGAGACCGGAAGTTTTAATCACAGAGTTGAAACTGAAGGTGCTAGGAAAACCGGAAGGAGGAAGTGGAGTCAAGCAAGAAAGTTTTCTTCATTCTCTTTTCTTCATTATCTCGTGGACATGCACAACAAGCACAGGACCAAATATGGCAGGGCCTTTGACATGAATTCAGTCGCAGACACAAGCAGTAAGCAGGTCTAGGGTAGGGAATGGGCATGAAAGGGAATGCACAGCAATGGTGGTTTAGCAAGGCAAGACAGGTGAGGTTCATAGATTGCTGGCAGGCGGAAGTGGCCAGGAAAGACTGATTTGACTGGCCTTGCTCTCACCTGCACCATCTCTAATCTGCACCTAAAACACTGGGGCTACCTGCTTTCCTTCCAATGCAGAAGAACTGTCATTTTGGTTCCGGAGCCCAGAAGACAAATGTGGATTGCCTGTCCAAAATTCCATACATGCAAGAATTGATGCCAGGCAAAAGCTGCTGGGACAGACAGGTCTGGCTTCACGTGACCTCCTATGGGCTTCCTCTTCCATGCTCCTGAAACACTGCGGGTATGTGAAGGCCTTGAAGGCTTCCTGAGGGAAGCAGGCAGGGCAAGGCAAGTTGAAGAATTGTCACGAAAAGAAGGGTCTTGAATTCCAGGTGGGGGAGGGGTGAGCAAGGTCCTGCAAGGCAAGTGAGGGCTTTGAGGGCAACAGAAGGCAACTGCTGTGTTTACAGGGCAAGGCAAGGCAAGGGGGAGGTAGGCAAGGCAATGAGAGTCCCAGAAGGAGAAGGGAAGGCAAGGCTGGGCCTGGACAAATGGGTGGGGAAGTCAAGGTGGGGATGGCCGAGCAAGTCAGTGCAGGGCAGTGGAGGGATGGAAGAGCGGGAATGGTCACTTAAGTTCATACAACATAACCTGTCAAATTCTTTGCACCCATGCCCACGCAGTAAAAGCAAAAAATCAATTGCTGCTTGATTTTGGAATATAGCATGTCTAATGCTGTCTACATCAATTAACAAGTCAGCTATCGCTATGCTGGTAGCATTACTAAACTTGGCCAACCAACAGCCAGGTTTGTTCAGGCTCCTGAGGCCTTGTGCACTTGCAAGCCCAGGAGCCGATGAAGAGGCAGTGATTATCTTGGCAGTGTTCCAGAACTCAGCTGTATCTCTGCAGGCAGAAGTAAAAGCATGTATGCTGTGAGTATGAGAGTGGTGAGTTCAGTTTTGTTGGCTCCATAGTGCAATTGTCATCTTTAGAGAAAAGAGGGTTACTTTCCCCAAAGTAGATGGACCACCTTTAATTGCCATTGGCACTCTGGTCCATGCTCAGTCCGCACAGATTAAGAAAATGCCCTGCGGGAGTTGCATATGTATACTAAAACTCAAGGTTAGTTTTAGTTTGTGATTGAATTACACCGGTGTGAAACACTTGGGTAGCATGGTGTTGTGGCATTGACCCACCAAGCCATAGGGCTATTCCTTGTGCTGAGAAATGTGAAGGTGGTACAGCTATGTGCATTCAAGGTGCCTAAAATCTGCAGTTCCTGTGGGGGTAAAGCAGGGAATTTCCCACGGGGAGACAATGTATCCGGGCAGGCTGAGGAGGCAGGGGTGCTGTTCCATAACTGTGGCAGTTCAGGGGTGGTGAGAAGGATGCCGATCAGACACTTTGTGAATGGCTTCTGAGGCGCAGCAGTGCTAAGGCATAAGGGATCTTGTCCAGTTGCCTTAGCCAGGGTCACCCAGATGTTTTGCTCCAGGGGGTGTATGGGTTGCAGGTATCCTGTTAAATCACAAACAGAAGAGCAGTTACCTCCCCCCTCTTCCTGCTCCCACCCATTACTCCTGCCGACGTAAGTGCGGAGTGGGTACTTGGCACCAGTGCCATTCCCCTGGAACAGTCATAGTAACCACCTTGTTTGCTTCTGCTCCTATCACCTCAAGTGGCGATAAGACCGGGTTTCTGGGGCGTGGTGGGGGGGGGGGTGGATACCATAGCTTGGCACCTGACAAGCAAGACTATGTGGGACTTTGAATGGATAGGGAGGGCAAAACCCACAGAGAAGACTGATCCTATAGTTCCAGTAGGGAGAATATGGGTAGAAGGAGCTGTGTTTTGAGTGCTTAAAGTGAATGGTCTTTCATTTTTCCAGTGTTTGTAACAGTGCAGCTGGAGAATAACTCATCTGAAATGCTGCCTTTTTCAGCCTAGAAATGAAACTCAAGATCCTTTCAGTATAGGAGATAAGATAAAAGTGGATCTTTACTGGAGCTCCAGGGACAGTTCCAGGAAGAATATCCACAAACGCCCACCCCTCCCCCCGGCTGAATACAGTCTTCTAGGTTTTAGGAAATTAGCATCATTGATCAAAAGCGCCAATTCAGAGGACAAGTGGGGATGCAATTCCCCCCAGGTCAAGCCCCTTCTCTGGAGCCCCCCCACCCTTGGTACTAGTTGGACTTGTTGACTAAAATGTGTCTTGAAGATCTTGTTGTCAGGCTTGGTTCCCAGGAAGAAGCAAGACAGGAGAGGGGCCTTGTGCCCTCCAGGGCTTGGAGCTCTGCAATGAGTTTGGTCTTTCTGGCTGGGGAAAAACTACTGGCAAGGTCACAAATACAGAAAAGTAAAAAGGCAAAAATCACTTTGGCATCAGAAGCAAAGGTAAAATTAATGTAAAAAGCAAGCTAAGATACATCTGAAAACTTCTCTGCTTTCTTCATCTTCCCCTTATGCAAAGAGGCTTTTGATTTGCAGGATTTTCATTTTATCCAAAGGCATTCATTCCATAGGTGCCAAAACCATCCCACAATGATAAGTGAAATATAGTCAGTAGGGACAATAGGGACTGGCATCCACCGCAAAGGAGAGGAAAGATCATTTCCAGAACACTAGTTTTATTTAACTGTGGTGAAAAGTGGGAGCTGAGTTTTGTTTAGAATTAGCCAGAAGAAGCTCTTAATTATTCTCTGCTGCTGCTGCTCTTATACCTTTTCATAATTACTGTGGCACATTAAGATTGGCTGCTAGCAAACAATGACAAGGCTGTCTAACAAACAATGGCAATTCAAGCAATAATACAATGAGCTATACTGATGCCTTCAGGTATTTCTAGTTTTTTACTCTTCATGTAGCTGTAACTTGCTGTAGTTCTGTGCTTCTTACAAAGTGCTAAAATCCCCTGTTCCCAGCACCTTTAGCCAAAACAAGACTCTCTGAGTACAGATTCAAGGACATATTCATTGCCTTAGGGCTTGAAAATATGTAAACAACTGTGAGATGGGGGGAGCAGGCCTGGGGTGGTTAACATCATCACCTGAGGGTACGATTGGAGAATTAAGGGCCAATATGCTAATGAAACAGAACTTATAAAAGGTGAAGAGCTCGTGACTCGGGGTCCATTTTGGGTGTCGTCCCCGACAGGGGACTTTGTTTGCCTGAATCTACCTTTAAGGCCTCTGCAGGCCTTAAATAAATTGTCTGCTTTTTATACTCCTAATTTGTCTTGGCCTCTGTTTCAGGTAGCCTGTCTTTTAGGCTACAATACAAGCAAAAGTAGAGTTGGTTACAAAAACCGGATGTGCTAGGAAGGCCGGAAGTTGGTATGACAGAGTTAAAAATTGGATGTGCTAGGGAGACCGGAAGTTTTAACCACAGAGTTAAAACTGAAGGTGCTAGGAAGACCGGAAGTTTTGTATCATAGAGTTGAATCGGAGTGTGCTAGGGAGACCGGAAGTTTTAATCACAGAGTTGAAACTGAAGGTGCTAGGAAAACCGGAAGGAGGAAGTGGAGTCAAGCAAGAAAGTTTTCTTCATTCTCTTTTCTTCATTATCTCGTGGACATGCACAACAAGCACAGGACCAAATATGGCAGGGCCTTTGACATGAATTCAGTCGCAGACACAAGCAGTAAGCAGGTCTAGGGTAGGGAATGGGCATGAAAGGGAATGCACAGCAATGGTGGTTTAGCAAGGCAAGACAGGTGAGGTTCATAGATTGCTGGCAGGCGGAAGTGGCCAGGAAAGACTGATTTGACTGGCCTTGCTCTCACCTGCACCATCTCTAATCTGCACCTAAAACACTGGGGCTACCTGCTTTCCTTCCAATGCAGAAGAACTGTCATTTTGGTTCCGGAGCCCAGAAGACAAATGTGGATTGCCTGTCCAAAATTCCATACATGCAAGAATTGATGCCAGGCAAAAGCTGCTGGGACAGACAGGTCTGGCTTCACGTGACCTCCTATGGGCTTCCTCTTCCATGCTCCTGAAACACTGCGGGTATGTGAAGGCCTTGAAGGCTTCCTGAGGGAAGCAGGCAGGGCAAGGCAAGTTGAAGAATTGTCACGAAAAGAAGGGTCTTGAATTCCAGGTGGGGGAGGGGTGAGCAAGGTCCTGCAAGGCAAGTGAGGGCTTTGAGGGCAACAGAAGGCAACTGCTGTGTTTACAGGGCAAGGCAAGGCAAGGGGGAGGTAGGCAAGGCAATGAGAGTCCCAGAAGGAGAAGGGAAGGCAAGGCTGGGCCTGGACAAATGGGTGGGGAAGTCAAGGTGGGGATGGCCGAGCAAGTCAGTGCAGGGCAGTGGAGGGATGGAAGAGCGGGAATGGTCACTTAAGTTCATACAACATAACCTGTCAAATTCTTTGCACCCATGCCCACGCAGTAAAAGCAAAAAATCAATTGCTGCTTGATTTTGGAATATAGCATGTCTAATGCTGTCTACATCAATTAACGAGTCAGCTATCGCTATGCTGGTAGCATTACTAAACTTGGCCAACCAACAGCCAGGTTTGTTCAGGCTCCTGAGGCCTTGTGCACTTGCAAGCCCAGGAGCCGATGAAGAGGCAGTGATTATCTTGGCAGTGTTCCAGAACTCAGCTGTATCTCTGCAGGCAGAAGTAAAAGCATGTATGCTGTGAGTATGAGAGTGGTGAGTTCAGTTTTGTTGGCTCCATAGTGCAATTGTCATCTTTAGAGAAAAGAGGGTTACTTTCCCCAAAGTAGATGGACCACCTTTAATTGCCATTGGCACTCTGGTCCATGCTCAGTCCGCACAGATTAAGAAAATGCCCTGCGGGAGTTGCATATGTATACTAAAACTCAAGGTTAGTTTTAGTTTGTGATTGAATTACACCGGTGTGAAACACTTGGGTAGCATGGTGTTGTGGCATTGACCCACCAAGCCATAGGGCTATTCCTTGTGCTGAGAAATGTGAAGGTGGTACAGCTATGTGCATTCAAGGTGCCTAAAATCTGCAGTTCCTGTGGGGGTAAAGCAGGGAATTTCCCACGGGGAGACAATGTATCCGGGCAGGCTGAGGAGGCAGGGGTGCTGTTCCATAACTGTGGCAGTTCAGGGGTGGTGAGAAGGATGCCGATCAGACACTTTGTGAATGGCTTCTGAGGCGCAGCAGTGCTAAGGCATAAGGGATCTTGTCCAGTTGCCTTAGCCAGGGTCACCCAGATGTTTTGCTCCAGGGGGTGTATGGGTTGCAGGTATCCTGTTAAATCACAAACAGAAGAGCAGTTACCTCCCCCCTCTTCCTGCTCCCACCCATTACTCCTGCCGACGTAAGTGCGGAGTGGGTACTTGGCACCAGTGCCATTCCCCTGGAACAGTCATAGTAACCACCTTGTTTGCTTCTGCTCCTATCACCTCAAGTGGCGATAAGACCGGGTTTCTGGGGCGTGGTGGGGGGGGGGGTGGATACCATAGCTTGGCACCTGACAAGCAAGACTATGTGGGACTTTGAATGGATAGGGAGGGCAAAACCCACAGAGAAGACTGATCCTATAGTTCCAGTAGGGAGAATATGGGTAGAAGGAGCTGTGTTTTGAGTGCTTAAAGTGAATGGTCTTTCATTTTTCCAGTGTTTGTAACAGTGCAGCTGGAGAATAACTCATCTGAAATGCTGCCTTTTTCAGCCTAGAAATGAAACTCAAGATCCTTTCAGTATAGGAGATAAGATAAAAGTGGATCTTTACTGGAGCTCCAGGGACAGTTCCAGGAAGAATATCCACAAACGCCCACCCCTCCCCCCGGCTGAATACAGTCTTCTAGGTTTTAGGAAATTAGCATCATTGATCAAAAGCACCAATTCAGAGGACAAGTGGGGATGCAATTCCCCCCAGGTCAAGCCCCTTCTCTGGAGCCCCCCCACCCTTGGTACTAGTTGGACTTGTTGACTAAAATGTGTCTTGAAGATCTTGTTGTCAGGCTTGGTTCCCAGGAAGAAGCAAGACAGGAGAGGGGCCTTGTGCCCTCCAGGGCTTGGAGCTCTGCAATGAGTTTGGTCTTTCTGGCTGGGGAAAAACTACTGGCAAGGTCACAAATACAGAAAAGTAAAAAGGCAAAAATCACTTTGGCATCAGAAGCAAAGGTAAAATTAATGTAAAAAGCAAGCTAAGATACATCTGAAAACTTCTCTGCTTTCTTCATCTTCCCCTTATGCAAAGAGGCTTTTGATTTGCAGGATTTTCATTTTATCCAAAGGCATTCATTCCATAGGTGCCAAAACCATCCCACAATGATAAGTGAAATATAGTCAGTAGGGACAATAGGGACTGGCATCCACCGCAAAGGAGAGGAAAGATCATTTCCAGAACAATAGTTTTATTTAACTGTGGTGAAAAGTGGGAGCTGAGTTTTGTTTAGAATTAGCCAGAAGAAGCTCTTAATTATTCTCTGCTGCTGCTGCTCTTATACCTTTTCATAATTACTGTGGCACATTAAGATTGGCTGCTAGCAAACAATGACAAGGCTGTCTAACAAACAATGGCAATTCAAGCAATAATACAATGAGCTATACTGATGCCTTCAGGTATTTCTAGTTTTTTACTCTTCATGTAGCTGTAACTTGCTGTAGTTCTGTGCTTCTTACAAAGTGCTAAAATCCCCTGTTCCCAGCACCTTTAGCCAAAACAAGACTCTCTGAGTACAGATTCAAGGACATATTCATTGCCTTAGGGCTTGAAAATATGTAAACAACTGTGAGATGGGGGGAGCAGGCCTGGGGTGGTTAACATCATCACCTGAGGGTACGATTGGAGAATTAAGGGCCAATATGCTAATGAAACAGAACTTATAAAAGGTGAAGAGCTCGTGACTCGGGGTCCATTTTGGGTGTCGTCCCCGACAGGGGACTTTGTTTGCCTGAATCTACCTTTAAGGCCTCTGCAGGCCTTAAATAAATTGTCTGCTTTTTATACTCCTAATTTGTCTTGGCCTCTGTTTCAGGTAGCCTGTCTTTTAGGCTACAATACAAGCAAAAGTAGAGTTGGTTACAAAAACCGGATGTGCTAGGAAGGCCGGAAGTTGGTATGACAGAGTTAAAAATTGGATGTGCTAGGGAGACCGGAAGTTTTAACCACAGAGTTAAAACTGCAGGTGCTAGGAAGACCGGAAGTTTTGTATCATAGAGTTGAATCGGAGTGTGCTAGGGAGACCGGAAGTTTTAATCACAGAGTTGAAACTGAAGGTGCTAGGAAAACCGGAAGGAGGAAGTGGAGTCAAGCAAGAAAGTTTTCTTCATTCTCTTTTCTTCATTATCTCGTGGACATGCACAACAAGCACAGGACCAAATATGGCAGGGCCTTTGACATGAATTCAGTCGCAGACACAAGCAGTAAGCAGGTCTAGGGTAGGGAATGGGCATGAAAGGGAATGCACAGCAATGGTGGTTTAGCAAGGCAAGACAGGTGAGGTTCATAGATTGCTGGCAGGCGGAAGTGGCCAGGAAAGACTGATTTGACTGGCCTTGCTCTCACCTGCACCATCTCTAATCTGCACCTAAAACACTGGGGCTACCTGCTTTCCTTCCAATGCAGAAGAACTGTCATTTTGGTTCCGGAGCCCAGAAGACAAATGTGGATTGCCTGTCCAAAATTCCATACATGCAAGAATTGATGCCAGGCAAAAGCTGCTGGGACAGACAGGTCTGGCTTCACGTGACCTCCTATGGGCTTCCTCTTCCATGCTCCTGAAACACTGCGGGTATGTGAAGGCCTTGAAGGCTTCCTGAGGGAAGCAGGCAGGGCAAGGCAAGTTGAAGAATTGTCACGAAAAGAAGGGTCTTGAATTCCAGGTGGGGGAGGGGTGAGCAAGGTCCTGCAAGGCAAGTGAGGGCTTTGAGGGCAACAGAAGGCAACTGCTGTGTTTACAGGGCAAGGCAAGGCAAGGGGGAGGTAGGCAAGGCAATGAGAGTCCCAGAAGGAGAAGGGAAGGCAAGGCTGGGCCTGGACAAATGGGTGGGGAAGTCAAGGTGGGGATGGCCGAGCAAGTCAGTGCAGGGCAGTGGAGGGATGGAAGAGCGGGAATGGTCACTTAAGTTCATACAACATAACCTGTCAAATTCTTTGCACCCATGCCCACGCAGTAAAAGCAAAAAATCAATTGCTGCTTGATTTTGGAATATAGCATGTCTAATGCTGTCTACATCAATTAACGAGTCAGCTATCGCTATGCTGGTAGCATTACTAAACTTGGCCAACCAACAGCCAGGTTTGTTCAGGCTCCTGAGGCCTTGTGCACTTGCAAGCCCAGGAGCCGATGAAGAGGCAGTGATTATCTTGGCAGTGTTCCAGAACTCAGCTGTATCTCTGCAGGCAGAAGTAAAAGCATGTATGCTGTGAGTATGAGAGTGGTGAGTTCAGTTTTGTTGGCTCCATAGTGCAATTGTCATCTTTAGAGAAAAGAGGGTTACTTTCCCCAAAGTAGATGGACCACCTTTAATTGCCATTGGCACTCTGGTCCATGCTCAGTCCGCACAGATTAAGAAAATGCCCTGCGGGAGTTGCATATGTATACTAAAACTCAAGGTTAGTTTTAGTTTGTGATTGAATTACACCGGTGTGAAACACTTGGGTAGCATGGTGTTGTGGCATTGACCCACCAAGCCATAGGGCTATTCCTTGTGCTGAGAAATGTGAAGGTGGTACAGCTATGTGCATTCAAGGTGCCTAAAATCTGCAGTTCCTGTGGGGGTAAAGCAGGGAATTTCCCACGGGGAGACAATGTATCCGGGCAGGCTGAGGAGGCAGGGGTGCTGTTCCATAACTGTGGCAGTTCAGGGGTGGTGAGAAGGATGCCGATCAGACACTTTGTGAATGGCTTCTGAGGCGCAGCAGTGCTAAGGCATAAGGGATCTTGTCCAGTTGCCTTAGCCAGGGTCACCCAGATGTTTTGCTCCAGGGGGTGTATGGGTTGCAGGTATCCTGTTAAATCACAAACAGAAGAGCAGTTACCTCCCCCCTCTTCCTGCTCCCACCCATTACTCCTGCCGACGTAAGTGCGGAGTGGGTACTTGGCACCAGTGCCATTCCCCTGGAACAGTCATAGTAACCACCTTGTTTGCTTCTGCTCCTATCACCTCAAGTGGCGATAAGACCGGGTTTCTGGGGCGTGGTGGGGGGGGGGGTGGATACCATAGCTTGGCACCTGACAAGCAAGACTATGTGGGACTTTGAATGGATAGGGAGGGCAAAACCCACAGAGAAGACTGATCCTATAGTTCCAGTAGGGAGAATATGGGTAGAAGGAGCTGTGTTTTGAGTGCTTAAAGTGAATGGTCTTTCATTTTTCCAGTGTTTGTAACAGTGCAGCTGGAGAATAACTCATCTGAAATGCTGCCTTTTTCAGCCTAGAAATGAAACTCAAGATCTTTTCAGTATAGGAGATAAGATAAAAGTGGATCTTTACTGGAGCTCCAGGGACAGTTCCAGGAAGAATATCCACAAACGCCCACCCCTCCCCCCGGCTGAATACAGTCTTCTAGGTTTTAGGAAATTAGCATCATTGATCAAAAGCACCAATTCAGAGGACAAGTGGGGATGCAATTCCCCCCAGGTCAAGCCCCTTCTCTGGAGCCCCCCCACCCTTGGTACTAGTTGGACTTGTTGACTAAAATGTGTCTTGAAGATCTTGTTGTCAGGCTTGGTTCCCAGGAAGAAGCAAGACAGGAGAGGGGCCTTGTGCCCTCCAGGGCTTGGAGCTCTGCAATGAGTTTGGTCTTTCTGGCTGGGGAAAAACTACTGGCAAGGTCACAAATACAGAAAAGTAAAAAGGCAAAAATCACTTTGGCATCAGAAGCAAAGGTAAAATTAATGTAAAAAGCAAGCTAAGATACATCTGAAAACTTCTCTGCTTTCTTCATCTTCCCCTTATGCAAAGAGGCTTTTGATTTGCAGGATTTTCATTTTATCCAAAGGCATTCATTCCATAGGTGCCAAAACCATCCCACAATGATAAGTGAAATATAGTCAGTAGGGACAATAGGGACTGGCATCCACCGCAAAGGAGAGGAAAGATCATTTCCAGAACAATAGTTTTATTTAACTGTGGTGAAAAGTGGGAGCTGAGTTTTGTTTAGAATTAGCCAGAAGAAGCTCTTAATTATTCTCTGCTGCTGCTGCTCTTATACCTTTTCATAATTACTGTGGCACATTAAGATTGGCTGCTAGCAAACAATGACAAGGCTGTCTAACAAACAATGGCAATTCAAGCAATAATACAATGAGCTATACTGATGCCTTCAGGTATTTCTAGTTTTTTACTCTTCATGTAGCTGTAACTTGCTGTAGTTCTGTGCTTCTTACAAAGTGCTAAAATCCCCTGTTCCCAGCACCTTTAGCCAAAACAAGACTCTCTGAGTACAGATTCAAGGACATATTCATTGCCTTAGGGCTTGAAAATATGTAAACAACTGTGAGATGGGGGGAGCAGGCCTGGGGTGGTTAACATCATCACCTGAGGGTACGATTGGAGAATTAAGGGCCAATATGCTAATGAAACAGAACCTATAAAAGGTGAAGAGCTCGTGACTCGGGGTCCATTTTGGGTGTCGTCCCCGACAGGGGACTTTGTTTGCCTGAATCTACCTTTAA